>PVIR01012609.1:0-44253 GCA_004026965.1 Petromus typicus
TATAACTATGATAGCAGTACAGTTTTGTAGCGTACTTATCAGTCCTAGAGTTTTCGTAAGCCTGTTTAAGATTCTTTGCAGTTTCTGATGTTATGTCAACTTTCAGCCATTTCACTGAAGCAGTGTCAGAGTTTGACTATGAAGTGATGCTCTGTACCCTTCTGAAATAGTAAGTACTAATTTTCTGAAAAGTGTGGTTTTTAATTCTGAAATGTACCTGGCACAGAAATTTCTTCTGTGAAACTGTGGACAGCCTTTTCCAGGTGTAACTTGGGACATTGACCTGCTATTGGTCGTTTTCAGGGTGGTGTCCAGTTGTTTTCCAAAGGGTTGTATCAGCTATACTCCCCCGGAAAGTGTAAGTGATCTGATTGTTTTCATTTCCTTGCAATACTTGACAGATTTTTCAAGCTTTCTGGTCTAATTGTTCCAAAAGAGTGTGTCATTGGCTTTCAGTATGTATAACTAAGTGACTAATGGTACTGAGTATCTTTTTATATTATCACCTAATTTTCTTCGTGAAGTATCCATTTGATTCCCATTTTTTGACTGAGATATCTTTTCATACTTGTTTCTTGAAATTATTGACATATAATCTACAGACCAACACTTTGTTGATTACATGTGATATATTTTTTCCTTGTTTGTGACTTGTTCTTTTGATCTTCTTTTGGTGTCTTGATGACTAAAATTTTAAATTTTAATGTAGCTAATTTATCTATCTTTCTGTAGATTTTTTTTTTTTTAAACCTGGCACTTAGGAAGCATATTCTATGCTAGACACTTTCCTAAGTACCTTTTATTAGTGCCTGGAATTGGATCCAAGGGTTTTTCCTGAAATGTACCCTTGTCCGTTTTTATTTTATTTTGAGACAGAGTGTGACTAAGTAGCTAACTTGCCCAAGTTGGGCTTGGACTTGAGGTAGTCCTGCTTCAGAATGTTGGGATTAAAGGGTTGTTCTACCCTACCCAGCCTAAGAACTTTTAAAATGATTATTCATTTAATCCTTCTAATAACACAAGAGGCAAATATTATTCTCATTTTATAGGTGAGAAAATTGAGGCACAAAATAGTTGCTAAGGTTGCTATGTTAGTAAAGCTAAGGCTTGAACCAAAGCGACTTAGGAAGCTCTTGTTTAAGAGTTTCTACATATGGTGGCACAGCGCTTGGAAGGCTGAGTCAGGAAAAGAACATGTTAAAGGCAAGCTAGGGCCACGTAGTGAGACTCTGATATGTTAGTGTGCCCTTATGATAATTGTTGATATCTGCTAAGTCAGATTCTTTTGTCTTGCATTCCTTAGTCAGAAGTCTCTTGGAAAGTCTTTTATTCTTAGAAAGCAAAATGTCAGGAGATTTTCTACTATAATACTGTATATACTTTTAGGCTTTTGGAAAATGATTTATTATTGCTGTTCCATTTACTTGTTTGCTAAAAGTTAAGCAGATTGAATTTCACTTGACTGCCTCGAGCTTTGCTAATGGGCAGTCAGGGGAAAACCTCGGAAACGTGGACCGTGCAGTGTTGGAGGACACTAATAGCAAATGTGGCGTGCAGTGGACCTATTCAGGCACCAGCAGCTCTCTCCTGACACTATTTCATCTGTAGAAAGTGTTGTATGCTGCAGATGGTCATATTTCAGATAACCCCAGTAGTCTGTATCTTAGCCTCTTTTAACCTGCTTGGCCAAAGTGGAACCGATGACAGCTCGTCCTGAGAATTTCTAGAGGAGTCTTACCGTGGCCCAAAGCACTTTGCCAGCGCTCTCCCTTCCTCTCGTCTGAAGGCTCCTTTCCCTCTCCTCCAGCGGTGGTGGTTTCCTGCCCTCCTTGTAGACACGCTTTGAACCCCAGCTTTGGTACGTTTCCTCTGTACCTGGACTGTACTTCTCCAGATGTGTGGCCACTCCTAATCGCCTGCATCTCTGCTCAGATCAGATCATGCAGAGAGTCTTCCCTGACCAACATTTGTGTAAATGCCCCTTTGTCCTCTTCCCAGGCTCCCTGTCCCTGGTCTGTGTGGCACCTGATGTGTATAGCTGTCTCTTCACCCCATCTCTCACTCTCCTGGGAAATCATCTCCTGGGGGACAGGGACTGTCTTTAGTACCTGGGATACTTTCTGCCATAGGGAGCCACTGGATAGCTCTTTATCCTGTCCAGTGAATGCGGCATCTGCAGAATGGACGAGGGCAGAGAGGCCTTTGGAGCAGTCATGTGCCCTAACCACCAGCCCCCTAGCCCTTCCTGAGAACCCCTGCTGCACCCCACTGCCTCCTGCTGCATGCGCCACTCAGGCAGCTCCTCCTAGAGTTGTTTCTTTCATTATGTACTAGGCGTCTTGAGGCAAAGGTCTGTCTTAATTTCTCTCCCTTCTGTCATCCCTGCTGTCTTCCTTCAGGGCTTGGACTGAGCCTTGCATACTGCTTTGCTCTGAGTAGAATCTTAGCTATCTGTTAACAAGAGATAGGGGTATCACTTGTCTTCCCCAAGGAGGACAGCAATAAATTAACAGCAAAACAATCTGCAAACTCTGGCTGAAGTAGCAGTCTTCTTCTGAGTTCCTCTGTGTGCTTTTCTTGAGACTTGTCTAATGAAAGTCATTGACTACAATCCTGAGGAGGAAAGGGGCCGGTCTTGTTCATTGTGCTTTCTCCAGTGACCAGCAAGGTGCTTGACACCCATATGCAGGATATGCATGATACCCATACTGCATGATACCCATACTCAGCAAAACTTACCAGTAGTTCATGGCTTGAGTTAATTTTGGCATTTGTGTTCCTGATATCCAAAATTATACTTTAAAACCAAAAGACTTACTTACACTATGCATACAGGATATGTGGAGAATCATTTCTTATTGAGAAAGAGTTTTTATTTCTCCTGTGACAACCTCTGATGCTGGAGAAGGGGGGTGAGAAAGATGAGGCATTCATAAATATTAACCTTCTGAGCTAATTACTACTTTTGCTTCTCTTAAAGGTGCCCTTATGACCTTAAAGAATCCAAATACCTTCCAACGTAGAAGTTTATATCCCTGCTCCCTCATTACCAGAGCTTAAACCTCAACTATTCGATCTCAGAGGAATGAAAAGCTAATGCTCCAAGATTAAAGTTCATGAGATCAGAGGCAGACAACACAGTCACTCAGAAAACTCCATATTCATAGAAAACTGAAGCCAAATATATATGGTGGAGACCGTTCTCAGTAATGGTTATGGACTGATCTCCTTGTAATTACAGACAAGTTGCGTACACTGCTGAGGAGTGAGGCTGGGTGGTATGTGGGCGGAAGCAGGGGCCAGAACTTCTGCCACTTCAGCGAGACCATCTTGAACCAGGAGTCTAGAGGAGGAGGAGCTCTTGTGTATAGATTTCTTCTTGTCTGAAGGTAAAGCGCTGTGGCAGAGCACGGGGTAGCTTTGCGACTCAAGATCAGTCATGTGACCTCACTGAGCCTTAGCAGAGGCAGGAATGTTTGGGTTAAATGAGATAATGTGCAGATAATTTGCAGACATTGAAATTCTATAGAAATAAGGTGATCAGGTCAGATTGCATATTTGCTATACAAGACCTCAGACTTGTTTAAAGTCGCCTTGTTAGCCTCTTAGGTACCTGTACTCAGGTAGCTAAGTGTGGTTGGAGACAACATTGTGCTATAATTGGTATTTTTGCAAATGATCACTGACCTTCAGCGGGAAGTTGATGGCATCAACACTCTCTCGTTTCTAGATCATTATTTCACAGTTTTTCCTGAGACCTCTCACCCTTCCTTCCCATCCTCATTCTTAGTTGGTAGCTCTACTTCCTGTTTCTCTGAGGAAATTGAAGCCCCTGGAAGAGACTGTGTGTAGGCCCCATTGCCATCTCCACCCTCCTGCTTACACTTTTGTCTGCAGTCGCTGCTGCCTCTTCTGGTGACGGCGTTGAGCCACCTGTGCCCCCACCTATGCCCAACTTGCATCTGTTCTTGCCTGGTGGAATACAAGGCAGTGGAGCGCTCTGGTCTTGCTTGCTTTATCAATTCTTCTGTACACAGACATGCTACGATCGCTCCTCCCATTTAGGTAAATGTCATCTGACGGCGCCTCAAGTCTTTCCTCTAAAACTAAACTCTTCAAACTGTTTTTGTATCTACTATTTCCTATTCCTTTTTCTGTATTCCACTTGGAAGTAATTGTCATTGGACTTTCGATGCTACCCCTTCTCTAGAACTGCTCTCTCCCTAACATCACCGATGATCTCCATGTTGCTAAATTCAGCAGGCGGTTTTGAGCCTTCCCTGTGTTGTGTCTGGTTCTTGCAATTTCACATAGAGCAGCCTCCCCCCAGGAGCTTTCCCTCCGGGTGCCAACTTGCACCGAGTTCCCCTCTCATTCGTTGTGCCTTCCTGATCTTTTCCAGTTCCTGCTGGACCTCATCCTGCTGCAGAGCCCTGCACACAGTCACTGGCCTTCCGCTTCCTTCCCTCAGTGCTCAGTCCTTCGAGACCACACACAGTCTGGGGCTTCTGATACACTTAGAAGCTCAGGCCTCAAGCACCATAGCTTAGGGGTCTCTTATGGACCCCAGGTTCACACCGGCCTGTCTCGGAAAGGTGTCCCTGGCCCACTCATGTGCTGCTGTCACCACTTGCTGGCTGCAGAGATACTTGCTGATGGCTGGCTGTTGTCTCTGTGCTTACTGCCACAGCGCGAGCTGCATAGGAAAGACTGTCACCAGTGTGTCCACAGCACCTACGAGGGTGCTGGGCACATAAATATTACAATAAATACAGTGTTGAATGCATGGGTTAGGGCTTAATACATAGTGATAATTTAGTAATTCTTTTGATGTCTGGTTCAACTCTTCTTCTTCTTTTTTTTTTTTTTGAGACAGAATCTCGCTTTGAGTTCAGGCTGGCCCTGAGCTCAGCCTCAAACTCGCATTACAGCAATCCTCCTGCCTCTGCCTCCCAAGTGCTGGGATGACAGGCGTGAGACACCACGCCCGGCACTGTGGTATGTGGTACTGGTTGCTGCTGGGCGTGGGTCTCCACGTCCAGTATGGTATGTGGTTAACGGGGATTGAATCCCAGTCCTTGCGCTTGCAAGACAGGCACCGGAACCACTGAGCTAAATCCCTGGCCCTCAAGTCTTCTTTCTTTGATTTTTGTTTTAGTACTTTGGAGATGGTCTTTTTCTTGGAAATTTCTTAATAATCTATTTGATAACACAATTGTTTCTCTGTCATCCTGAATGAGATTTTTTTAGTAGATGGTATCACATGTATTTTTTTATGACTGTTTTAAGGAAGTAGAAATATCTTTGACTTTAGAGTTAGACACTTTGGAATTTGAGTTCCTGTTCTGCCGTTGAATAACTATAGTGCCCTAGTTAAAATGTAGCAACTATAGGTCTGAGTCTTTCATTTGTAAAGTGAAACCTTTGTTTCACAGGGACACAGGAACACTGGAATGCATATATTGTAGCATAATTGCTGGTATATGGTAGATGTTTAGTAATAACTATTATGGTAAATGTCCATAATTGTATAGATGACCTATAGGATTACATGCATTTCAAAAATTTTGAAATAAAAATTTAGATTTTAGAATGTTGATTGTTGATCTTTGGTTTAAACATAGTTATTTAAAACAGGATTACTGCTGTGTTGAAAGTTAGATTTGATTTACACTTCAATCTACAGAACCTTTTTCAGGAATTTATTCTGCTGCAAAGTTCAAGGACTGCCTTTCAGTAAAGTTTACTTCATTGAAGTGCTTTGGAATGGAATGTTCTGGAGGAATTCAGTTTCTTAATTAATGAGAAAAAACTTATTTTGTGTGGAAGCTGCTTCATAAAATGCCTTTATATGTACATTGAGTGTCATCCACACTAAAATAATACATTCAACAAATACTCTGTTACTTGTCTTTGACTGAGCAACACTTGCCTGAACTCCTTGTATTGCTGCATGTGATAAAGCCATAGAAAGTATGGATGATGTCACTAAATAAAAACTAAAGGTAGACAGAAATATCATAGAGAAACTTGTCGGCTTCGAACCTTGAGTATCAGTAGAAGCCACATTCATAATTATTGATTTGCTTAGGGGAAAGAGGATTGCAAATGCTCCCAGCCCCAAGAGAGTGGAGCACAATTGGTGAGATAGAACATGCAAACATGTATCCATGTGTGTACTTATGTGTACAGAGACTCACTGTCAGATAATGCGAGAACAAAATACTGAGTGCAAGACCTAGTCACTCTGCAGTGTGTGGCATGTGCAGAGCAAAAAGGGTAAGTTTAAGTAGTGTGATTTCAAAGGAGTGGCAGCAAAGCTTATAACGGTCAGAGATGGCTTTCTGAATGGGGTGAGGTTGGAGCCGGAAGTAAGATTAGTGCTGCTGTTGCAATTTATAATGTTGGTCCAGCCAGGATCAAGTTCTTGGGCTCAGGGAAAGTCCTTTGACTGTCTCGGCTCCCCTGTGAACGTAGTCATCCCTAAGGCATGACGTTGGCAGTCAGTTGGAATTGTGGGTGTGTTGGTGCTTCAGTGACAGCCATAAGTCAGGATATTCTTAAGCTGGGAGAGCCGAAGAGGGAGTTTAAGACCTCGCGTGTTGTGGGAAATGTTTAAATGATTAGTTTGCTGTATGTCTGAACTTTGGAGAGGAGTTGACAAGGGCAATCTTTGGCTGTGGATCTCTGTCTCGTGATGTGAATTGAGTTGATAGAAGATGATGGAGAGGAAGGAAAAGTAGACTTACTGTTTTAGACAGTAACCTGGTAATGTTTGCAAATAACCTTCCTTAAATCATTAGATTAGGCCATGAGGTGGGGACAGGAAGAGTCAAGTAGCATCTCTTCATTCACATGCTCCCCTCCTGGTTGTTCACTGGGAAAATACAGCTGTTCCTAGTGGATGGAATGAGCGGAGCATGCCTACAGGGTCACACAGGCCTTCGTGGTGGTCAGGAGGCAGCTGGCAATGTGGCAGTTGGTTGGCCAAGAAGCTGAGAGGGAGGTGGCTTGACTGGAAAAGGAAAGGTTGTGATTGTCCGATTTCTGGATGACAGTCACACTTCTTCTGAATTATCACAGCTGTTGGTAGGTGTTTAAAGTCAGCGATGAGCTTTATCCAGAACAACTTTTGTCTTTTTAGACCTCCCTGATTGATGTTTCTGCATGAGACGAACAACATTAGTCAAGGTGTAGTTGTGAAACATGGCGTGTGTGTTGATTATCATGACTTTTCCAAGCTTTTCTGCTTTGATGGGGGATTGTAGATGAGGGCTGGTCTTGGACTTGCTTGGAAAATACCTAGAAAGGAGTAGGCGATGGTAAACACCTCATACTGAGTGACTGGGACTCGCCAAGTTCTCTGGCAGTGCCTTAGACATTGCCCTGGTTTTACAAATACCTGTGGACCAGTTTGTTTGAGGTCACTAAGCTCTTGTATGTACATCTGTCCCTCCTTCCTTAAATACTGCCTGTTTCTATTAACAGTGACATTTGTGTTTCTCTCTACCCATGGATCATCTTGACTGGCACATTTCAAAGGCTCCCTGAACTTGAACTCTCCGAAGTAGCACCCATAGCTCTCCAGGCCTGGCCACTCCCATCTTCCCTGTCCTGTGTGTGGTGACTTGTTCACCTGGGTGCTGACTCATGTTTCTTGGGTCCTTCTTACCGCTAGCCCTGTGATCGAATCATCAACTGGTCCTGTCCTTTTCTCTCTTGCCTTGGGTGATTTGGAACCTCTCTACTTATCTCTATTTTATCACAATTTCCCTTGTTATCTACCAGTCTTTTTATGCCTCTGGTCTCTTCTGCAATCAGTGACCAGAATGGCCTTTTAAAAGAGCCTACACGTCTCTGCCCTGTGCACAGCCTTGTGTGGGCAGTTCCTAGGGATACAGCTCAGGTTCCACTCGGGTGTGTGAAGTGTTACGTGATCCCAGGTTTTCCTCTATCACTGTCCGCCTCCCCCTTGGCTCTCAGGGCTTTAGTCACATGAATATTTATTGCCACAGAGCTTTAAAATATTTTGTCCTGAGGGAAATTCCTTTTTATCTATTAATTCCGAATTTAAATATCACTTCTTTTAGGCCTTCAATGGTTCTTTAAAGTTCTCCACAGTTTTTCTGTTTTCTTGATAGCATTATTGGTAATTGTTTACATGTTGATTTGATTATCTTCTGTACTGACTGCGCCCAGAGAAGCGACTTGTGTGTGTTTTGCTCACCGGTGCGAATCCCTTCTGTCCAGGCTCATCTTCGTGCTCTGCCTGTCTTGGGTTCCACGCCGGCAACACTCACTTCCTTGCTGTTCTCAGACGTGCAGACCTGCCCCACCTCAGGGCTTCTGTACTTGCTGGGCCTTCTGTCCATGAAGTTACTTTACTTTGGTATGTGCGTGACTGGTTCTCCTTCTGTTTGGATTTCCACTCAAAGTTATCTTTACAGTGAGGCCATCTCAGGTGCCTGTGTCTAAAATTGTATCTGCTCCCTGACAATGCGTACCACTCTACTTAGCTTTATTTTCTACTTTGTTCTTATCCCTACCTACCATGTGGCATTTACTTCTTTATGTTGTTATCTGCCTTCTCACAGGAGAAAGGCTCCATGAGACCAGAGAGCTTTTTCTGTTCTTTTATGATAGTGTATCAAGTTTCTTGAATAGTTGGGCATACTTGGGCACTCTATAAACATGTGACTGAAAATGATTTCCTGAACAATGTGTTCAGTGACTGGCATGTAATGGGCATGCTTTAAGTCCTTTAAAAAGTTTTGGTGAAATACACATAACAGAAAATGTACCATTTTAAAGTTGTATTCAGCAGCACAAAGTACATTCTCACTTTGTGTAACTATCATCACCATCTCCTTTGTTAACTTTCTAGAAGCAAATCAGTAACTGAATGACTGACTCTTAGTAAAGCAGGTTGACGTGATGGGTCCCTTGACTTGGGGCCCAGGGAGTGAGGCCGAAAAGCTCCGGAGCACCCTCTCAGGATGCCTTGTATTTATGGCAGAGATGATTGGTGTTTTATGGGCAGGTTGATATTGTCTCTGTTCTAAAATGATTTAGGTCCTACTTGTGCATTTTCTGCTCTGCATGTGCCTGCCCACACCTGTACTGTATGCATGTATGAACTTTCTGCACCCGAGAGGGGCCTTTGGAATGCTTCCAGTTCACAGGGTGATGGACAGGGAGATCCTTATTCTCCGTTGAACCTTCCTTACTGGACCCATACTCCGAAAGGACCCAGTCTGCTGATCTTAGTCCTCTGGTTAGCTTCTGAGGACATCATTATTGGTAGGGAATTGTTTCTTCTTACTTCTAAAGTAATTCAGATTGCATTGAACACAGGATGTGAAGTGCAGGTTAAAATCATTGACTATGAGATTCTCCTGGATGAAGTTGGGGGTGGGAGTTGTTTCAAGGTCTTACCCCTTTTTTCTGTGTTGAGTCCTCTAGGAAACCATTCCCTTTGTGCACCTCGCCATTGAAGGGTCTTCACATGGTAGCTGTGAAATGTCCCAGATCCCGACATCCTCGCTGACAAATCATTATGCCTCACTGTTACTCGTGTGCACTTTCTGTATGTGTTCACACTCATTTATTTTAACTTTCAAAAGCATGCTCAACCCTCTCATCTGCTTTAGATACTTGTGGGATTATATGGAAGCCCAGCGAGCTCAAAAGAAACCTTGAGATGGCTTAAAACTCTGCAGCCCATAGGGTGAAACCCTTGCTCAGAGGCACGTGCGAGGCTCCTCCTTTAAGCTGTGGCACATCAGCTGTGGCTTCCTTAGTGGCTTGGAGCGGTGTCATCTCATCATGACCCCATTCGGGTCTTGAGACCGAAGCACAGGGCAGGCACGTCCATGTATCTGAGGTCTTCACTGCTGCACTTGACAGTAGGCCCTGGGGATTTTGTCTCTCTAGTAATAGACTGGAACTGGTTTTACTGGGATTTTGGTCACTTCTGGTATTAGGTCTTATCGTATAGTCAGACTTGCTTTCTATTTTCATTACAAATAGAAGCACCTATCAGGAAATTTCTGAATTCCACAGGTATGGCCATGGGCCTTGAAGGGTTAGAGTCAGTTTTCATTGTTGGTAGGAAAGTTGGTCAGTGTCGTCTAAGAGGAGTACCCAGTCTAGTATATGAGCAGCAGTGTTCCTTTAGGTTATGTCTATGACTTCATGGCGATAAAGACTGCTTTGGAAAAGAAATTGTAATAATTGGTATAAGGTAGTTGTTTTTAATTAGTCACATTCACTTTTAAAAAACACTAGTCTGTTAGCTTTATCTTAAAGGGTGCTAGACACTTTACAGTCATTTATGTGATGAGCCCTGGTGTTTGTTAATTGCAATATTTAGTGATAGCTATGCTTCTATAGCATAAGTCATCAAGAGAACTTTTGAAGTTTCTGTTAGAAACAGGAAAAATGACCTTTAGCTGTCCATTTTTTTTCTGTTTTAAAAATTAATCTTATAAATGACTAAGCAGGTGATTTCTCTTTTTTTTTTTTCCAAAGCAGTGTTGTAGAAGTTTTTGTGTCTTCTGGAAACTTTCGCTTACCCTTAGAGCTTGACAAAGCTTGCAGTGTTTGTGCTGGTCCTTGTTGCATCTTGGATTCGTTGGTTCTCCTGGATGTCTTGGCTTTGACCAAAACGCATGAGCCACACGTATTGACTGGTGTGCTGCTGACTTTGTCAGGAAACGTTACTCTGTTTCCATAATAGCTCAGTTTGCTTCCCTAAAACAAAATGGTGACCAGTTAAAGTTTTCTGGTGAATGTGTCCTCTGAAATTTTAAACAGATTTAAATAAAATTCACCTTGTGGATGAGAGGGTTCTCGGTGAAGTGTTCAGGGCACAGAATTACTAAAAGTCATTGAGCCTATAGTTGTTGCTTTCTGTAATGCTTTCCCATAAAACATGAGACTACATCCTCCATCAGACTAATGGTTTTTCCAGGCCAGCATTTTGCTGCTGAGAGTAGTACTAAGGGAGTTGTTGTGAAAGGACCCAATGATCTTTCCTGCCGCCACCTTAAAAACTTCGGGGTGTGCTTCCAATATGTGTAACTTCCCTTAATAAGCTTTTATGGAGCCGCTATTCAGACTGCTTCTGAATTTGCTTAAATTGCTTTTGCAGCAGTTCTTATTTTTGGCTTCTATATCTGGTGGGATGTGGCAGCCAGCCTGGGCGGCAGCCAGTAAAAGTTTACCCCGTGTCACCACAAGGACCATGGTCGTTTCCCATTCAGTTTTCATACCTGCTGATTAGATCTTTCAAGTAGAATTGATAAATGCTCCATTGTTCACCCACATGTTAATTGTGGGCCCATCCCTTTGTGTTCCTAGTACAGGTCTAGTGATGTCTCTGCCTTTTATCTTGCCAGAGGGGCCCTCAGTTATGGAGGCTCGGGCTGGTAGCTCCGATCTTAGCAGAGTGAGTCCAGGGTTCGGTGCCCAGTGTCCCGTTTCCTGGCCACATGGTGTAGAGTGCTTTTCCCAGGGCACCCAAAGGCTCAGCTTCCTGGTGAATAAGATGGGCGCAGTAGGTGCCTTCCTATAGAAGTTACCCACTCACATGCTGCGTTCAGGGACCAAAGTCCAGTTTAGATTAATTCTCATGAAAGGAAGTCATGGTACAGCAGACAGCAAGTGTCATCAGATTCCAGAGACTCAGACCAGGTGGGCTGTCTCTTTCATCATCTCCACAGCACTGTCTCAGCTTGACTTTCTTCTCCAATGTGGTAGCAGGGTGACTACAGCACCCCTGAATTAATGCCCAGAGAGCTTGGCAGCTCAGCCCATGCTGTGAGAGCTTTGCTGACAGAAATGTTAGCGAAATCCCATGGATATCCAGGGGCTTGGCTTGGGCTGCCTTTTGTTTTGTCCTTTTCACAGTGGCGAAGGGAGGAGAGGGTTGTGTGATGCTCCGAGGGCAGGTCTTCTTTCCAAAACCACATAAGGGAGTATTCCTGACAGGGAGAGGTTCTCCCCGGGGAGGTGAGTGACAGCAGTGGCTGCGGAGGGCAGGAAGCCTGGGCGGTACTGTGAGGAGGCGCCCACCATATGCAGAACCCATCCTACCTCACTCTTAACTTTGCTTATGGAATACAGCTTCCTTATACTGGCTCCACGTGTAGTTCTTTAAACTAATTGAATCTACTGTCTTTATAAACCTTTAATTTGACTTATTTTGTAAACTTTATGCGTTTAAGAGGGGGCATGGCAAAAGGAAATTTCATTTAATCTATTTTTGTTAATCTAGTAAAAAATTCTTTATGGAGAATCATGCATTTAAAATAGCCCACAGTTCTGGGTGGATAGAAAAGAAGGAAAAGCGCCTTTCCGGGGTGTCTACACCCCTGCTGGAGTAGGGATCGGGTTTGGTGTGTGGATACTATGATATCAGATAGAATATGGAAAAGCGCAGTGAGGCAAGGCAAGACACCTGGAGCAGAGCCTGACGTCTCGCAGGGAGAGTAGGGGAGGGCGTGATGGGGGAGGTGGCGTCTGGACTGCCTTTCAGAGGAGGGATGTAGTTCTATAGTCAGAACTTGAGGGACCAAGGTGGGATGGGAGAAATGAAGGTCAGGCAGAGGCGAGGGAGGGGAGCTGATTGGCTCTTGGAGCTCCCTTCGCCACTGACTCTGCGTCTGGCACTATTCTGCACTCTGTTGGAGGAAGACTAGTATCAAAAGTCTGGAGCACTTGTCTGAAGTCTTTATGAGACCCAGATGAGAGTACAGGGGAGAGACCTCTACATGCTGCTTCTTGCCTGGAAGGGGCGTGAACAACTGTAGAGAAGTGGAACAGTGAAGGACAAATCTGGGAGATTATAATCTGGGATTTGCAGTCTACCAGGAGGAGGTATGGGGAGCCAGGTGGTAAAGGACTGAGTGTTTGTTGAGGCAAGGGTTCTCCAGGCAAGGTGTCACGGGTGTGTGTCCAGGCAGTTGCCCAGGGCCTCATGCTCGGTGTGATTCTTTGCTCTTATCATGTTGAAATTGCCAGTTCTTTGTAAAACCTGACATTTTTATTCTGCACTGGACCTTGCCAACTACACAGCCTGTTGAGAGGATGATTACTGCCAGTGTGAGCTATACTGTACGCCATGTCCAGCTGAAGTGAAGACGGGGGGTACAGAGGTGGCACCTTGGTCATGGCACTGTTTGCAGAGTGTTGCGGAAGAGAAACAGCGCCCAGGAGAGGTAGGGAGGAAGGGAGAGGACGCATCTGACAGACAGGGGTGGTGGGTTAGGGGATGGGAGCCGGAATGAGCCTTCAGCTCTCCGTGGGGACTGGTTTAGAGCAGCCGGGCGAGCAGGCTGCAGGTAACCTTGTGTGGATATTGCTGGTGTTCCAGACTGTCTTAATGTGGTTACTTTCAACAGGAAGCTAAGCTGACATTGGCAAGCTTATTCAGTGATTGTAAAATAACCAGAAAAGACATTCTGAAGCATTTTGAAATCAAACAGATGGACCGAGCAATCATGTTAAAACAGTAGAGTGAAACTTGAACTTTAATCATCCTCACATTTTATTTTTCTTAATTATTTTCAAAACATCTCCCCAAGTTTATATTTTGATTTCTTTTACTTAAAAAACCTTATTACTACATGGCATCTCAGTTGAACATACTTCATGTATGACATCTGAACCAAAAAACCTCATCGTTTAGGAAATAATATCCTTTTTCAGGTTTTGGAAGGGGCTCTTTTGTTGTCTTTGCAAAGGTTCATGAAGGGATTTATCTTGTCCTGTGACCATAGAAATTCATAAAATGTACTTACTGAGCTTTAAAAATCCCTTAATGTAAATCAAGATGGTCTTGAACTTAGGATCCAAAACAGTGACTGGCCTGTTACATGTTAGAAGCGGGGCCTGAGCAGTGAGGTAGAAGGGTACCTGGCTTCAGCTTGTCAGATCTCTTCCCCTAGTTTCATATTCTTTCCTGTCTGGTACAGACAAGACCTTTTTGTTAGAAGTATATAAGGTTGAGGCAGATGTTGTGCTGTGGGAATAAAGGAAGCAGTCATATCCAGAAGGAACCAAGGCAGGACTTGTGGAAAAATGAAAGCATTTTGTACCAGTCAGGACGACAGATGGCTGTTGCTTTTCAGAGTTTATGAAAAATGAGCTTCAGGTAAGTTAGAGCACCACGGAGGAGGCGCGTGTTGCTGTCAAGGTGTTTCCCTGCAGCTGATTTTGGTTGCAAACTATATTGGATGAGAACCAAATCAAATTTCCCCAGAAGGTCAAGGTTAACCTAACCCTTGAATTTGATTCAGTTCTCATCCAAATTGGTTTGTGACCAGAATTGCAGAAAGGATGAAGTTTGTGAACTGAAGCACCATGGTACTTTTTACAAGGACAAGAAGAGAAATGCCTTCAGGCATCTCAGGAATCGGCAAGACTCCACTCATAGGAGGAGCATGGTACAGAAGTATCCACCTTGAGATTAAGAAGAGAGTCCTTGGGACTCCTGCTTGTGGAGGTTTTCTAGAGAACTGGTTTCCTAGGATTCATTCTCTACTCAGGCACTCAGGAGGCTGCTACAGCCATGGCCCCATAGGGCCCGACTCCTGCTCCTGCTAACAGTAGACCTTGGTGTCATCCAGTTGTGATACTAGTTTTACTAGCATAAACAGCATAAGAGTTGTAGGGTCAGGGAGGATTCCTCTGTTTCTCAGGAAGATCTGAGAGGCCAGGCAAGTTGTCCTTGAGAGGGCAATGTGTGAAGTTGTGGGAATGAAGCCAAAGGTTCAGTGGAGACCCTAGGAGGTCAGAGATGCCAGGAATGTCTGCCAAGTCAATCTGCAGCCCAAAAGAGCTAGTCCAAGAGAGAGGCTATGTGACTTATAACATTAAGGTCACGGGGCTGGGGCTGCCAAGCTCTCTGGAATTCACATTTCACAACCTTGTGCCTCTGATGGCAGAAATGGAGCTCTAGGACTTAATGTGTGCCCTCCAGGGTTGGGGGTGCCATAGGTCTTGCTTTGGTCTGATTCTTTCCTACCTTCTGATTCTTCTTGGTTGGAATGGGAATGTTTACCCTGTGCCATTCATTGTACACTGGGATTATGTAATTTGTTTTTAATTTATTTATTTTTTTTTACAGAGGTTCACAGTTAAGTTTGTCTGGAGTCTCAGAAGAGACTTGGATTTGGACCTTTGAAAAATGCTAAGGAATGGATTGTTAAATTTCTAGGATAGTTGTATTATGTTAGGTGGAATTACAAACTTGGGGTCTTTATTTGGAGATTAAGTACACATAAACACATTCCTGCCAGCTACAACAACTAGGTGACAGCCCCATTGGGTGGCTTGAAACCACCGGTGCTACAATCACACCACTACCACTTTTACTGGTCTTTTTATTAATACAGTTAACAAAAACCCACCTGATGGACGGTCATGCATGTTCTCCCGGAGATTCAAGTCACTTGGCAGTGAGACGTACAAATTAGAGCCCCACCGTGACGGTGTTCAGGAGATGTGTGTGTGGATTATGATCATTAATTTTTATTTATCAATTTCTTTGGCTTAACCACTTTATAAACTGGTGAAGCACACTGATGGGTGTGTCTTACTCGGTCCTGGGGATGTACCTCGGGTACCATGTATGGTCCCTCCCCATCCCTTTCTGGTTCCATTCCCCAGCTCTGCTTCCTAGCCTCTGAAAACTGAGCAGTTTTGCTCTGGAACAACTTCAAGGAGATTGTGCCTTGGGGCCAGCCGGCCATGTATGGAATTTCTTGAAAACATGAGCTGAATCAAACTTTTCTTCCTCTAAAGTATTGTTAGTGTGTTTTGTGTCTCAGTGACCTGTAACCCAAGACAACATCCTAGGAGCTTTATAACCTCTCTTGGCCTTTTTGGCACTAAAAGCATTGAAGGCAGAGACTGTTTATTTTGCTCTACCTTTATATCTGAGTCCCTGGTATAGGGCTTGGTACAAGGTGAGCACTTCCTTAATAAATGTTAAATGAGTGAAGATATGAATATGATACACCTATCTTACGTTACACTAGTGGTATAAAAGTGAAGTCGTGTCTATCCCAGCTCCTTTAGTTCTCAAATCTTCAGTTGGCACCCGATAATTGGCATTGTCCCAGGAAATGAAGTTGTAAGTAGTAGCAGATGAAAGACAGTGAGTGTACTGACTGGAGTTGGAAACACCTACCCCGTCTGGAGATGTTTTGAAGTAGGTTAGGTATCCTGTCTCAACTGGTCAGAGTCTTGCTCTCCAAATGGGGCGATTAATTGCTATGCTGCTTTTGAAAAAAAAAAATGGATGAAATACTTGGCCCAAGTTAAGCCTTCCACAAGTGGGAAGACTTTAGCTTGTCACAACAACATGATGGAATCCTGTGATGTTGGGGCTGTGACTAATGGATATCCACTTCCTCCTCAGACCATTCAAGAACTGGTGATTTGTTTTGCCTAGATAAATACATGCAAAATATACACACAAACAATTAAGATACCTTATCAGTATAGAAAATTTGGGACTTATGGAAAACACATAGGTCCACACCCCTATCAACCTTACAGTGTTTCCTTTTATGTCTCTGAGGCACATAAATACACAAGTCTCTTCCCCTGTCTGTCACACACACACAAATACACAGAGTGAGATTTTTATCACATAATAGTTATTTTCATAAATTTCATTTCTTCAAGTAAGCAGCAGAAAAAAATGTTTTAACATTTCTGTAACTTCCTCAGGGCTCTATCCATTGTGAGACAGAAAAGGTATTCGCTGAGTACATCACAGCTGGAAATATTCTGAGTTACAATTCAGCATTCTCATTTTAAATACAGCAAAACAGATTCATGGAGAGAAACAGTCCTGACGCCCCAGGACTGGATGATAGGGAGGTGGGACTGGAAGCCTTGCCGGCTGCCTGCTCTCCCACCTCTGCTCCCTGCTAGTGAGTTCAGTGCAGGCACCAGAGGGCCAAAGGGTGGTGGTGCTTCAGCAGAGATGGTTGCTGCGTGGTGCATTTTGCCACTTTCCTGGGTTTGTGGGTACTGTTAGGAAATTAAGATAATGTCTGAATGTCTTGAAGCATCTGTTTCCAGTGGAGCCTTCTGACTGTTCTCACAACCTATGCTAATTTGGATGTCAGTGTACATTTAAGGGTGTCCTCCTGGTGGTGGTTTTTACTGTGTACATCATCTCTGCATCCTTAACATTCTAGTCTTGGGTATTTATTCTCCTGCTCTACCCTTTCAAGCACAGTAGAAGATATCCTTTTCCCCTGAACATGTGTGTGTGTGTGTTTGGGAATCTCCCCGCGGGCTGTTAGGCAGAAGCTCTAGCACGAGCTGCACTTTCACCTCCAGCCTCAGGGGGTCCTCCTTTCTGTAAGTGGGTCTTTCCCACCATCTTAATAGTAGGTAATCCCTCCTTCCTTTTGTGGCTCTCATAATGAGAAATCTTTGATTTGCCAGTAGGTATTTCATGTCTAAGGTCTTTAACCAGCCCATCCTGTGGGAGAGTCATCGTGTATGTTAGCCCAGCCTTTCAGGGTCTAGGGTTGGGGGGTGTATACAGAAAAACTGCTGCTCGGTTTGTGAAGTGGTCAGTGATCCAAGAGAAGGCAGGTCAGGGGCAGGAGGCCGCCTTCATGGTGATTGGGGTAAGAAGGGCTTGGAAGGAAAGGGCATCGGAGCTTAACTTGGAAACAGGACAGGATCTGAACACGTGGAGGTTACAGGTGAAAGCCCCCAAGGCAGAAGAATGAGCACTGGAGGAGGAAGCCAGGGCTGAAGTCCTTGGCAGAGCAGCAAGAAGGAATCTGAGTCGGTGAGCTCTGAGGTCTTCCTCTTCATAAGCTACTGATCAAGGAGAAGTTGTATTGTAACAAAGACTTTATATACATATTGTGCATGACCTAAAACTTTGTATAGAACCGAGTTGTTTGTTAATATTAGTAAATGTTTGCAGTTCATGTTTATATTCCATGTTGAATTAATTGATCTGGGAGATGAAATTTGAAGGCAGGACAGCATTTAGGCTATAGCATGGTTATTACTGGCTGCTTCTAGTGAGATTTACCATGAGAACTGGGATCAAAAAGTAGCGCTGAAAGATTTTGAAAACTTTGAATTTGGCTGGAAGAGGATACACATAAAGCTGAAGCCACAAAACTTGTGGTCATCGCAGAGATGAGTGCCATTAAAAAGAAGCCAAGTACTTTGCTGTGGTAGAAGAAGAGATGTGGCGTGACCACATTTCAGAAAGCAGCAAGCCCCACCCACCACAGGAGCAAGAGGGCAAACACGTCCGTCTTTATTTGTAAGTCAGTATCTGAGATGCTGGGCTGGCAAGGTCATTTGTTTCCCATCAAGTTCAGTCTGCTCTATAACATACTGGGTGAGATCAAGGGAGAAGAATAAGGCTCTTGGACAATTTTCAAAGTCCTTGTAAGAAAAGCACAGGAAGATGTTTAGTTCCTTCAGTCAAGAGTGTTGTACTCTTTTGGTAAGATAGTAGCTTTGCCCTGTAGTGTTAGAATAAAAACTGGAGACAGTGAAACTGTAATTCAGGTAAAAACGACACCCTGTGTTGCTGGTCTCATTGACCTACTCTTGTAGGCCATTGCACTTGTTTCATAGCTCCCTGACTGTCTAGTATATACCAAGGAGGAGACAGTAAACATGTACATGTGACATCTTCTCTCAGCAAGTTTTCTGCCAGCAAGCAAAGGATGCCAACAGTGAACTAATCAAGGCAATACATGGGCTAAGAAACTTTGAGATGTGTGCAGCATAAGGATGGGAAGGGACGGGGTAGAGGTACTTCGGTCATTTTTTTCTGCTTTCTCCTTTCTGGAATGTTCCCATTTCCTTTCTGTTATCCAAAATCTGCATTATATTCACCACTTATTTCCATTCTTAACTTGTTGCATTTAAAGCTTTTACCTTCTTGTTGTTCATCTAGCCCTTAGCCACCCAACACTTACGCGTCACATGACAGGAATCAAAAAGAAGACTGTCAGTTCCTCCCTGGTCTCAGGAGGCTCCCCTTTGATCGCTTTCCCTTGGTTCTAGTTGTGTTTGGATTTTATTCCCAGCTAAAGTGGAAGGTCAAAGGTGATCTCTTCCTGAAAGAAAGATGGCTTTGGCCAGTAGGTTGCTATCATTGCTACTCTGGGTGCATTTGCTTAGTGGGAAGCTTAAAAGAATACATGTCTGGAAAACCTGCCTGCCTTTCTGCTTACCAAGTGACAAAATGACTCTGTTAGAGGTTCTTGATTCTGCTTTGCAAGTCCAGGATGGAAGGAGGTTAGGTAGGAGGAAGAAAGGAAGAGGGGGAAGGAGGGGGGTGGGGGCAACAATGTCTCAGTAGACAAAGATCCCAAAAGTATATCTGGCTTAAGGCCTTCCTAAAGAATTAAAAACTTAATTCATGCTCTTTTTCTTTGTGCTTCTAGTTCTTTTTCTGTTTATTTTTAGAAGAAAGAGATGTGTCAATTTGAGCTGCCTAATTCATTTGTAATGTGGGTCAGAGCTGCCATCTTCACATGCTTTTGTCTAATCACACCTAGATTACTGCTGAAATGCTTGCTTCAGAAATTAAGTTAATTAATAGAAACAGGAAGGTGAAACAGAGGGCTGACACCTGGTGAGAGATGTCTTTGTGCCTGCGCGGAGCGGCCTCTGGCCCAGCATCCTTCCTAAGCCTGTAGTGTGAGGCAGACTCCTACTTGGGAGCCAGGAGTCAGGCTGGGGCATCTGTCAAGTAGGTGGCTTAGATTTGCTTATAGTCGAGGCGGCTGGCCCACTCACAGCCCTGATGTCAGAAAAATTGTCATTGTCTTAAAAATATTTTTGACAAGAAGCAAACAAAACAGTCTGGGTAGAGGCCAGGTTTGAATCTTAAAGCAGGTTGACCTATTTTCACCACAGCGTTATCAAAGCCTGCTTTACGATTCTACCTGCATAACATGTTTTTATTGGTGTCACATGAATTGAGCACCTGCTTCAGGCAGGAGAGAGAGTGAAGATCCTGTCTTTGTACAGTGGTGCTCAGAATGTTTTCCCGAAGCCGACTGCTGTGGCCTTGTCCATCTGGGGAGGACCTCCTGGGAAGGAGGGGAAACACTCTAGCCCGAGCCTGTTGGACCATGCTCTTTAGAAAGTGATTTCGTATCCTGTCTTACCTCATCAACTTCCCAGTGAGGCTAGGACAGCTGACGATTTTATCCTTGTCCACAGAGGAGAAACGGGGAAAATGAAAGTTGACATGAGTAGGTAGTGAGCAGGCTGCATGAAAACTCTGAGTCTGGCCCATGCAGGGCCCTGTCAGAGGAGCTGCCTCCAGCACCCTGTGTTCATACCATGGCTCTGGAACAAAGTAGGTGCCAGACTGTACTTGGGATCTCTGTAATGGGCTAGTGTTGCCTCTGGACAGCACTAGAATGGGAACTCTCCTGAGCATCCTTGTGACGTGGCTGAACAGCTTGGTGGCAGAAGGGACATGGCATCAGTTTCTTGTTTATTGGGGGACAATCCGATGGCAAGTGTGTTAGCCACAGCAAACCATGCAAAGGAGGCCAGAGAAAAAGGTTTTTTCCCTGATTTTTCCTTGTCTGTACTCTGTGTTGTTTTTCTCCCTTGCAAGCCAGAGCTCCTAGTCCCAGGGGCCGTATCCTGCTTGTTGATCAGTAACCTCCTCCTCGTTCGTTCCCAGGAGCGCTTTGTTCTCCGAGGCAACCATTCCTCACCTGGTCTTGGTGACACCCCCACTGTCTCCGGTGATAAGAATGACTATCACAGAAAACACCTGCATAAAATTAATGTTTCAGTTTTTAAAAGTCATTGTAGTTCACAAAAAGTATTTTTGAGAAATGAAGCCTAGATGCTGGTATAAAACTAACAGTGGTAATAAATCTTTATACTTAATAGAGTTTAAAAAATTGTAGGCAAAGATATTGTCACTCCTTACAACTCTCTGAATTATAAACACTGGTATTTCTGTTTCAGAGATGAAATTAAGATCTAGAAAAGATGCCCACGGTTACTTGCTAGCTAGTAAATACCTGAAACTTGGTCTTTAATTCAAAAGAGGACAGTCATTTTTAGGAAAAAAATGTTCAAAGGGGAGGGCGAAATGGGGAGTGCAGGGGAAAACAAGGGAAAGAAAAATTTGGATGGTAAAGACAAAAAAATGGAAACAAAACTTATGTTTATAGGAGGTAGGATTGTAGGGAGGGCAGGGAAATGGGAAAAAGTGAGAATCAACATACATTATGTACAGGTACAAATTCTCAAGGATGAATATAATTATAATGTATACCTAAAATATACCAATAAACTCAGTAAAGGGGAAAAAATAGCCATCCAATATTAGAAAATTTTTAAAAATTAAATTAAAAGAAGATATTGTCTTTAACATCATGACATTATAATCTAAGAACATCGTTAAATAATGCAAGAACAAATATAGTACACTAAAGGGCATGTAATGAGGCTGTGCTGTGGTCTGAGGAGTGAAGGTAGGCTTCCTGGAGAAGCCTGTGTCGGCTTTCCACAGTGGACAGAGTCCTGGGAATTACTCAGGTCCCCTTGTGTGTGTGGAGGGAGCTGAATGGAGGCCATGTGGCTTGGCACAATTGAGCAGGGAGGTGAAGATCACAGGCTTCCATCACGGAGAGCCAGGGTGAGTACTTTGATTTGCTCCTAAAAGCTCTGAGAAGTTGCTAAGTGCTGGCGTCTTTTACCCTTATACTTCTTGAAGAGTAGAGTCGGAGATTTAAGGGACATCTAACTCGACTGGACTTAGTCTGATAAAGGCTGTTCCTTAGGTCCCAGGGAAGAGCCCGGAAAGATGCTGTAGAAGGAAAATCAAGGCAATTTGTATGTTTGAGTAATTGTTAATTTAATAACTGATGGTTGAAGGGGGTGCATTGTCTCTGTAGTGACAGTTACTCAAGGCTTTTTATACTTCACCAAGTGGTTCTGTAGAATTTACTTTGAGATCATTGTGGTGTATTTCACAGTAAGAAATAGTTCTAAAATGGATTCATACTCTTTTGAAGTTTGGGATTATTTGGATAAACTCCTAGAGGTTTTTTTTGTTTTTTTTTTTTAGTTATATGCTACATATATTTTTATGACTCTTACGAAGACAACTGGCTGTTTGTGTTAAGAGGAGCCCTGGGCTTATTGGGGCTGGAGATTCATGTCTCTCCACGGACACCTGCAGGGGTTGGTTACCCTCCGCTGGGTTTTGAAGGACCCTTTGCAAGGTGTGCTGAGGACTTGGAACAAGCTCGCTTCTCTGACTCACCATCAGTGCCTCTGAACCCCCTCGCTGCCTTCTCTGTCTCTTGCCCCAAGAACAGAAGCGTGACTCAGACCTTGTCCTGCTTACAGCCTGGGGCTGCTGGCCTGATAAATGAGCAGGTATACAGATAATGGCGGGGGGCGCTCTGGTGTATTTAAGTTCTGTATGAAGTCAGGGGACGTTCAGAGAAGTGCCTCATAGAGGCTACAGCAAGAAATTGAATCTTTGAAGGTGTCCAACAGTCCTGTACTCCTTGTTCTGGTTTTCCACTGCTGCCCCAGAATGCGCCCCCTTTTGAAATACTGAAGAGAGAACCAAGGGCCTCCACGCTGAGCTGCATCCTGGCCCTTTTGAATTTGAGACAGGGTCTTGGCAGTTGCTAAGTGACTTAGACTGGGCTTGAACTTCTGATCCTCCTTTGGCAGAGCTGGGGAACTTGGTGGAGAAGCAGACACAGAGCTCTGCAGGAGAGCCTGGAGCCTGCTGTGTGGGCAGCCTTTTCTCCCTTTCATTTGTGAAGTGATACTGCTGAGGACTCATTCTGAAAGTCGGGAAACTTAAATGAATTAGAGTTTATTTGAATTGAACCATCCATATCTATGACAGAGTCTGACATCCTTTGTGGGGAAAAAAAAATACACATCTCTTCAGTAGAAAGTGAGAGAAAGGGTCTTGATTACTACTTTGTCGTGTTTTTAGTTTTTGGAGAGCATCTATAAATTCTTAGCTACTCCCCCTTGTATTTCCATTTTGTGCACCGCTATTGCTGTATTTAGTAAAACTTACGCATCATGACAGATGTGTGATTTAAAAAAAAAAAAACATTTCAGACCTGTGATTTCCTTCATGTAGAAATTAGTGCTCCCAATTCAATTAAATCTTAATGAATATTTTATCAACTGAACTCCATCTTGTTTCATTATTAATGTTGTTTATGAGACCTTTTTTCATTAGCATAACTTATAAACTAAGAGTATAGGAAGAATGATGTTTTAGGGACAGTGGTTGGTGAATGAATGAACAGCGGTACATCCCTCTAAATTTATACAAAAACAGGCATGAAGAAACCTGCAGGAGAAAGCAGGGCTACCAAAGTGTGTGTGTGCATTGGGTAACAGGTCGGGTACACACACCCAGAGTGTTGAGTTGTTCAGAGTGCGTGACTCCTGTAGTATATGGGCACTTAGGCCACGAGCAGACACACACAGTGTAGGGCTCTGGAGGCAGAGAGGAGTGGGAATTAAGGTCAGCTCGGCTTCACTCTAGCTAAATGACCTTGCCAGCCCTTCCCCAGGTCAAGGTCATTTTGGACTGGCCTAGTTCACTGACGGTCCTGGTAACTCGCTTGTGATTTTATTGTCTGCCTGTTCTGGCCAAATCTTTAGATATCCCTTCAAGTCGTCTGGTCTCTTATCTCAAGAGACCTTCTTCTTCCTTCCTTGATCATCATCTTCCACCTTCTCATCATGCTGTTGTGACACAAACAACCATCTCAGCCCTGAAACCTCTCACTTGGCCCTCCTTCCATCTTGCTTTCTCAGCAGTCTCCCAGCTCAACCTTCTCCCCTGGTAACCGGGGCAGCTTAGTTTCCAGACTTTGCAGCTCACTGCCCTAGACGTTCTTCCCTTTGGTCTCTTTCATGGCCTCTGACCAGGAAATCAGTCCCCAGCCCTGGATGGATCTAGCTGGTCGTTTGTTCCTCTTGCCTGTTAGCCTTAGCTCAAGACACTGCCCTCTTTTACAATTAGCCTTTTCCTGGTCCTTTGAGTGAAATTCCTGTCTACCTCAGAGCCCTTTAGCAGTCTGTCCCTCTCCTTGCATTACCCTTCCTTTGGTCCATCTCCTCCCACTTTGGGCTCAGGGTCATTGTTGCTTCTCCGAGGAGCCTCCTCTGACGACCTGACTGAGATTGGGTCTCTCTCCTCCTGTGTGTTCTGTTTCCTGTCCTGGTCTGTCTCCTGTTTAGGATTGTCACTTATTGTGGATATGCTTATCTATTTAAGACCTGGTTCAGCTTTTATAGGGCAGACCTAATTTCAGACCTTCTGTTTCTTCCTGCTCATGAAATGTCCTAGAAATTCCATTCCTTTGGCACCCAAACATCATCTCTGACTGTCTTCTCTAATCAGAAGCTTCTCAAAAAATCTTCTGTCAGCATGAGTGTCCTAATTCTTAGTTTGCAAAATAACTGTGACCATTATGGTCCTGTTGTGTGGACATGTGGTACAGGGCATGAATGAAGGGCACGAGCTTTGGACCAGATTCTTCAGGTTAATTCCTGACGTCATCACTTCTGACTGGATGGTGTTGGGTGAGACAGTTGTCCAGAGCCTATTTCCTTATCTAGAAAATGATAATAGTCCCCACCTCTTGGTATTGTTGAGGGGATTAAATATGGATTAAATGTTACAGGCATGGAGCACATGAAGGCATTAAAGGCAAAGAGTGAGCATCCCAGAAATGCTGACTGCTATTAGCATGGGTTATCCTCCTCCACTTGTGGGGCTTAGTTTCCACTGATGTGTGGGCTTTTGGCAACGTTTGTGGGTTGAAATACACATTCATTGAAAGCAGTATGGGAAAAAACACATTCTGAGGAAGCACTGAACCTTTGGGCCTATGAGTCAAACCCCTTAACCTCCTGTCCAGTGGCACCTGACTTCCTACATTATTCAGACTTAGGCTCTGAGTGTCACTGGACACTTATCCTTTCTCTGCTCTGCTCACATAAAACAAGGGGCTCCTCTTGCTCTGTCTGGAATACTCTGACTTTTCCCTTCAATGCAACATCCTGTTCATCTCAACCTTTAACAACAACTTCAGAGATGTCCTTGAGGATGTCTTCTCTAACTCTCTTGACCCTGTCTGTGTTACTCTGTGTCTATTCACTGCTGTACTGATTTGCCCTAATATTTTCCTTTATAGTTGTAAGATCACAAACTATTGAGAGAAGTGGCATTTCATCTTTCCTGGGAGCCACACAAAACATAAGAGGAATTCAGTACTTCCTAGGCATTCAGGAAAAGCTTGTTGACTAAAGAAAAAAAATTGATCCAGTTTTGGTGTCGATTGACTCACGCTTGTGTATCAGGTACTTCTCTGGGTGCTCGTTAAACCTCAAGCTATTCAGCAAGTTCTGTCACCAGCTTTTGGATAAACTGGTAAAAGTCGGTTTTTTTCTCCCTCTTTTGTTTCCCTGCCTTTCCAGGAACACCTGATCCTTCTTACACTAAGGTCATTTCTCTCCCTCTGTCTCTCTGTCACTCACTCACTCATCAGTACTTGAGTACGTGTTTCTCAGCACTTGTCAGCTGTGTTCCAGGCGCTAGTCTGAGCACCAATGAGGAGCAGCCAACCAGAAAGGCTGCTTATGGGAAGAGACAGACAGCAACCAAAGAGCAGGACACAGGTGGAGCTTAGATGCTGGTGAGGAAGGCCCTGAGGGTTGAGAGGGGAAGGGGATGCCATTGTACACTGGTGGCCAGGGAAGGACTCTTTGCGGAGGTGGTGTGAGGAGGGATTGGAATGAAGTAAGGCAGCAGGCCTCATGGATGTCTAGGAAAGCATCTTTGAGGTCAGAGGAATAGCAGAGGTGCAAATGTATGCAAGGATTTGGAAAATCAGAAATGCTTTTGATTGGGGTAGAATGAGAAGGAGGCAGGGTGGAGGGGAGAGTTAGGGGATGCAATATGGAGGGACTTCGAAGCGCCTCCATTAGGGCCTTCGATTGTATTCTGACTTGGATGAAGAACTGTTTTGGGAGAAAAACATGTCGTGTCACCTTCAGTCTCTCATGAGCATAAGGAAATTGAACTCACAGACTCATTTGTACGAGGAGGGAAATCACTTTTATTTCAGTGGAAGGGCATTTGTCCTAATATTTGGTGTTATAAGACCTATTCTGTTTAAAAGCCTCTTCTGCTCATTTAGGAAAAATTTTTTGAATAGCTGCTGGATTTTTAGTCTTACGTCAGCTTTTCTGTGAACTGTATCCCTTCAGTGCCCACCCACCCTTGTTTTTTTCCTTCCCTTGCTTTTGCTCAGTCTTTTAGAACTAATAATCTTCAAAGTAACTGTATTGTTTAGACAGCAAGGAGAATACTCACCATTTTTTTTTTTTGGTGGTCTTGGACAGCTAACACAGATGCAAGATAAATGAAGGAACTGAACCAAGTAGGACTCAAAGTCAGCCATTTGACGTTTTATAGACACTGTTTTGAAATTAATCTCTACCAGTAGAAACATAGGGGCAAGAGATTTAAATCATATTGCCAAGGTTCTAATACTGTGAGCCAGCAGGAAAAAGAAAGATGAGGGATGGGAAACTGGGAGCTATGTGTTCTCCAGATTTCAGGCAGTGCAAAGCGGAGGAATATGGATGACATAAGTGGTATTGAGTAGCTCTCCAAATGCCCGTTTCCCACCCCCATGTGTATGGGTGGCCGACATTTTGGGAGCTGTATCCTAAGACTAGCATGCTTATTTGCTTCCAAAGGCACTTGAGTGTTTAATGCTGGCAGGAATGCTGCAGGGTCCCTCTCTCAAGGATTAGAAAGTTAGTAGGAAGGCCTGCTGGTGTTGAAATCATGAGCAAGGGTGGGGAAGAAGGTGGGGTGGTGTGGCTTTCACCTCAGAAGTAAGAGGAGGGTGGTGTTGACCGGCCTGACAGGCCACCTAGGCATCTGCCCTTGTTTCCTGCTAAGCCCACAGGAGTGGGGGAGGAAGGATGGGCCTGTGTCCATTTCAGCGCCTGGGTCATCAGCAATTGCTGCAGTCCAGGTAGCTTTGCAGGAGTCCCACTGAGCAGTAGTAGAGTGTCTGTTCTCCAGGTAGCTGCTGTTTTGCTTAGAAAATGTACAAAATAGTGAGATCAAGTCTTAGAAAAAGGAAGAACAAAAATTAACTTTTTAAAAATTTATGGTGAAATAGCTCCATTTTAGATGAACATCATGATCACACTCAACATTGAGAATTTGTACCAGTATATGACATGACTTGATTCTCATTTTTTCCCATCCCCCTACCCATCCTGCATCCCCCACCCCCGACATACATAAGCTTTGTTTCCCTTTTTTTAACCATCACAATTTTTTCTTTCTCTTTGTTACTTACCCCTACCCCCCATTTCCCTTTGAATATCTTCTGTTTTACAATATCTATCATACATTCTAGAACTCATTTACATTTTCAGTGTCTCCTGCAGATATTCAGTTCTATGGTAGAGTGCACCAGCTTGTCAAAGTCTGCCTGACTAGGAGTCTGTGAATTAGGGAGCACTGAAGTATGAGCTCATATGTGTATGCATGTGCACGTGTGTATGTGTGTGCCGGTGCGTGTGGATGTGTGGGTTTGTGTGTAAAACCAGAAGAATGAGAGATGTCTTTGAATAGACAGACCTTCACTCATAGGAGTCGTCTGGTGTATACCAGGGACAAAACTTGGATAACAGCTTCAATCATGTACTTGTATTTACTTGTACAAGTACTTGTACTTGTACTTTAAATCACTTAAAGTAACCTAGTCTACTCCCAAAGGCAGTTGCCTTTGAGCCTTACTACCATGTGGATGTAGGCTCTGAATTGCTGTGCGCTTCCTCGGGACAAGCCTTGTCCATTTGTTGATTTAATCATTTCCATATATGTCTGCATGCTTTGCAGGCCTGTTTCGGTACTATGGCTACTTGTGGGCCAACTCCATGAGGAGCTGCTCCTGTGCCTCAGGAGACAGACAGGTAAACAGAAGGAGCACCCACCGTATGAAGGAAAGGAAGTGAAGGTGATAGGACCCAACAAAGAGTTGAGAAGGGCCAGAGCGGGCTCCGCGACAGTGTTTTCCAGGCAGAGGAAGACACAAGGGCTCTGAGGCACAAAGAAGTGTTTCAGAGCAAGCGAAGGTTGGTCCACACCACTCTGTGTGTGGCAGAGAAGAGCAGCCTCCTTGAAGCCTTGTTGCTTCTGTCACGTTCTGTTGACGTTCACCACACCAGTACCTCAGTCCCGGCCCCTCCTGTGCACGATGGACTTTTTTCTTTCCTCTGGCCGAGATGTGAGGATTTCTGATTGGAACATGAAGTCCTGAGAGATCTGGAGACTGTAGGGCTGTTACTCCTTGCCAGTCACTCAAACTGTTGAACTCCTTGATTGACAGAACGTGTCACAGGAGTTTACTCCTTTGCAGTTTAATATCCTCCAGCTTTCCAATTGATTTCTCCCTCAGGTTTTAATTTGTATTTTTTCTATGTTATTTGTCCATGGCTATTTTTTTTGAAGCGGATTGTTTAAACAGCATGGTGCATTAGTGCAACACAGCTATAGAGACAGCTGTTTAATAGGGGATTTCACTGCTGTAGTCTTAGTTCATCTTCACGTTGGTCGTTAGGTTTGTGGCAGCCAGACGGCACTGTTTCCCACTGGAGAATGAGAAAATCTTGGTGGTGGCATTTGGAGGGATTTGGTACACACTAAAAATACTTAGATCGAGAAGAAAAGGATGAACATAAGACGCTAATCCAAACAGTAGAGGGAAGGTGTCACCTTTTCCTCTTCCTCCACTACTACTGTCACCTGTGGTATAGGCTCGTTCTATGGTCCTTGATCACAGTGATCCCCAAGATACTGAAAGAACCATCTGTCCTCAGTCTCTGACTAGATCCACAGCTATTCAGCATCAATGATTGCTTCTCTTGGTAATCACTGACACAGATCTGTTCAAGCCCTGGAACCCTGCATACCTCATTCACCCAGGGCCGCCCCAGTAGGACTCCCATTTCTAGTGATGCCTGCCCATATTGCAGTTGAAGTTATGACAAGAGAGGCAACATAAGAACCCAAGAAAAAAGTTTAAATGTTTTCCCTCTTTCCTTCCGTCAGAAAGTGTGGTGCTGACGAGGAAATGTGCTCATTTAACAAAATGGACAGGTTGGGGTATGTCAAGAGTGTATGGTCAAGAGTGTTACTATCTGGGGACATCTGCTGTCAACAGCCACGTTGCTATCAGTACAGATTTTCTTAATCTCCTGGGCTTTCTTTCCAGTTGTAGAATTTTGTCATAATTAAAGAAACAAGGGTTGGTTGCTTATTAAGTACCACTGAGAACTGGAAAACGAAGTCTGTATCTTTGGGCGCTTGTGTTGTGCAGACCTGGTCCTCTCCGGGCCAGCTGTGCAGCACACACTGTCTGGGTGTTGGGGTACAGCCAGGAGTCAGTAAATCTGGCTGAAGATCATTAAAAGAGTCTTCCTGCATTGAAAGATCTTAAGTTGTAGTCCAACCTGGGGAACTTAGTGACTTGAGACTCTTTCTCAAAATGAAAAAAAAGAGCTCAGTATGAAGGCACCGAGATTGAATCTCCAGTATTGTGTCACATAAAAACATCTTTCTTGGGCTGGGGAGTTAGCTCAGTGGTTCCGGCACTTGTCTTGCAAGCAGAAGGACCTGGGTTCAATATCCCGGTAACCATATACAATACTGGGTGTGGAGACTCACGCCCAGCAGCAACCAGTACCACATACCACAGTGCCGGGTGTGGTGGCTCACGCCTGCAATCCCAGCACTCGGGAGGCAGAGGCAGGAGGATTGCTGTGATGAGAGTTGGAGGCTGAGCTCAGGGCCAGCCTGAACTACAAAGCGAGACCCTGTCTCAAAAACAAAACAAAACAAAACAACAAAAAAAGCAACTTTCTTTTTGAAGTTTGTATACTTTAGGGAGATGGTTGATCAACATTAATGATTAAGTAAATTATAAATTATATTGGAGGTTGATCATTAATATAAAAACGTATTTGGGAGAATATACCATATACAAGAGAAGGAAAGTGCAGGAGATGGAATAGTTGCTCAAGATCATGGTGGAGGTGCGGGAAGAGGCGGAGCTTGCATTAAAATGCAAGTTGCAATGTCTGTTGGAATCCAGAGACTGATCTATCCTCTGCTCAGATCTGGCCTCTTCACCAGGAAGCTTTGTTCCAGTCTGCTCACTTGGGCTCCCCGACTTTTCTGAGAGGCATCCCACTACCTGCTGTTGCTAGGAAAGTTGCCTTTCTTCCGTGTTTTATATTTTTAACTCTGCTCTCTTCTCACCGCTTAAAAAAAAGGCTCACCCAATGCTGGGAAAGATGTTAACTCTAGTCTCTAGTCTTGGAGTTCACTGGCTCCTGTCAGTGCAGTCAAGGTCTGAAGGTGAGGTGGTATCTCTGAGGAAAATGATATTCAGGGACCAAGAGTTACTATTATTTTTGCTTTAGCATAGTTTTTTTTTTTTTTTTTTTTTTTCCCTGGCAGTTTGATGTTGATCATTTTGTGTCCTGGTCCTTTGAGGAAACTGAGTTGTGCTCTTTAGAACTCCATTCTTCATTAGGTTGACTTCTCAATCAGATTCTGATTTAAAAATCAAAAGTGCTTGGGAAGAAGAACAATGGAAGTAAATATTTGGTATTAAACATTATGACATTACTAGTCTTATCTCAAACAATGGGTTTTAAAGATTGCTTTCGGATTGCATTCCCTCCCTGTGTCTGTCTGTCTGTCTCTCTTGCCAGCCTTGAACTCGGTACGTAGCTCAAGCTGGCCTCAAACTCATGGAGATCTTTGTGCTTCAGCCTCATGAGGGCTGGGATTTCATATATGCACCACTATGCCTGAATTGGATTCCATTGTCTTGATTGATATTTGACCTAAAGCCTGTTCACTTTGTACTCAGTTTGTGATTTTTTTTCTTCTTACTGCTACTACACACACACACATGTCTGTATGGGGTTTGTTTCAGAAGTTACATTGTCAATCCCTGAGGTTAGCTGGCTGCAAAAGAAATTGAATTTTTAGTTACTCAATGAAGCCTGGCCAAGAGGGAGATACTTAGACTTGAGTGTTGGAGATGAGGTCTTGGCATAATTGGTGTCTGTACATCTCAAGAGAACTTTCTGGGCCCTGAAATCACTGAGAAACTTTATGGCAAGACTTTTCTTCAGGTCACTAGATGAGCCAATGAAGAAAGGGTTAGAAGTGTACCCTTGTTTGAGCTTCATGGGTATGCACGTGGTAAGCTGTGTATAAGTAATTTAGAGAAATTTTTCAGTGAAGGAAATCTTCCCCTTTTTTCTCTTTTTCTGTGATGGTGGGAATTGAACCCAGAACCTCCTTGCACATACAAGGCGAGCACTCTTCCACTGAGCTCCATCTCCAGCCCACTGACTTTTGAGAAAATTAGATTCTTCTTTAGGGGAAGCTCTGTCTGTACTCCCTCTTTTCATACTAGCTTAAAAAGTTTTACAAACATGTTCACTTCAGAACATACAGGAGATATAACAAAAAGCCAAAATGTTGATTATTAAAATGAGATCATTTAAAATGTCTCCTTTCAGACTGAAAACATATTGTGAATATATTTTGCCATGTTGTGCAATCTTTTACATTTGCTCTTACTGATGAAACAGTTTTTTACTAAAATGGATCTTCCATTTAACTTGTGTTTTACTCTTGGAAATTTAGGTAATTTTCATCTTTGAACTAGTGTAAACCATGTTGCAGTGAATATCATCGGGGTACCTCTTAAATAAGAAATTGCCACGTAGAGTACACAGAATTTTGTGGTCTTTGATAGGGGTCACAAAGTATTTGCTTTGCACTGTTTATTTTTATTTTTAAATTGGATACAATGTATAAGTTTTGATATAAGAATACTTGAATGGTTAAAAACTTATACTTTAAAGTCAGATATACTTGCCTTTGAATCCTGTTTACACTATGACCAATTGTGAGGCTCTAAAAAATTATGTTATCAAACCTCAGTTTCCTAATTTATAAAGTGGAATACTATCCTGGTGTTTCCAAGATAGGTGCAGTACCATTTGAGCTAAATCCCTGGCTGGACATACTGTCCTTAAGAGTAGGCATTAATTAAATGACATAAGCAGAACACTAGACAAGTGAAAGGGAACTCTCCATATGAAATAAGTTCTTATGGTTTGTAGCCAGATCTGTCCATGATCCCCAGGAGAGCGTGAGGCCCCCGCATGCCATCTCCTTTGTGCTCTCCTCATGGGTCTCTAGCAGTCACTGTAGGACAAGGAAACCCTCTGCGATCTTGGTGTGCTGTAACTACAGCTGAGATGTCTATCCTAATTCCAAAAGCCTGCCTTTGGACATTTATATGTTCAGACAAACTAATCAGGCTGAAGTTGCTCATGCTTATTTGCAGCTAGATGAAGCAATTCATTTAGTTGCTCTGGAGTTACCCAGGCATAGAAGAAATTGGTTTCTCAGCCTTGAGAAATTCTGGAGATACTGAAGTACAGAGACCAGGGCTAGCTTGGTAATATCAGAAACAAGGGTGGACTGAATGTGACAAAACTGTCCTTGTCAAAGAGGACGATTGTATATTGGACTGAAAGTAAACCAAGCTCCCCATTTGGCCACATTCAGTCATAAAAATTATTTCTTATCTTACCCTTTGAAAAGAAACTCTGAACTTCTCAGAGTTTCCTTTTCTTTCAGCTTCTCCTTTAATCTAGAGGAAGGAAGCTTTTATTGAGTCTTCCTTTTTTCCTGAATCAGAGGTAATTTACATAATTACTTTCCATTAAAATCCCATTGACACAGTCCTTCCATGGTCATCAAGGGTTATAGGGCAGGAAGATTTGAGATGAGTTTTGAAAATCTGATTTCACAGTATCTACTTCCTCATTTAATCAATCTACACAGTCCATAAGATGGGAGGGAAAAGTACAGTACACAGGGAAACTGAGGTGCCAAGAGTGGTATGCCCAAAGACATTCCACTATTAAATGGCCTTGCAAGTGTGGCTCCACAGTTAGTGTCTTTTGACACTTTTCAGTGTGTTTATTAGCAAGTATTTATATGTATCTGTATCAGGGATGGATGCCTCATTCATTCAGTAATAGGACTGCATGTGCAAGAACACAAAGAGAAAAAGATGTATTGTCTGTTCTTAAGGGGTTTTTCTGTAATAGATACAACAGAATACTAACTGTAAATGTGAGTATGAAAATAGCTCACCTGCCTAATAAACCCCACTGAAATTCACATGGTCTGAAGACTTTTCTAATGCCAGAATGGGTAATCCTTTTGTAAACTCACACATACCTTCTCTCACTTTGTCTGTTGACTCTTTCCAAATTGGCAGTTCTGACAGTGATTTGTGGGTCCTACCTCCATGGAATTCTCTGTTAGGTGTGCAGAATCAGTAATAGAGCACTGTTTTCCTATCCCCTTATTTAAACTCATGCCGTCTAGTTGTCTGCATAAAAACTCCATCCCCACTGCAGATTCTGATACTGTGTGTGCACTTGCATCCTCCACCACATTCCTGGTGAATCATTACTGCACAAAGGGGCTTAGATCTCTTTATAAAACCCATCAGGAAACATTTGCCTTAGCCTCGCTGTCTGTCATATGCAGTCATGTTTTAAATTTTGAAATATGAGATACTTTAATACTAAATATGTTCTTTTAATAAGCACGTGTCTCTGTGAACCCATCCACTCTACAAAGATCTGTCCCCCTCTGTAATGGTCTCCCTGGTTTAGTTGCAAGAGAGAAGACAGAATGATTACAACACACTCTGGGAGTCTCTGACATCCTGGAATTTTGGAAATTCTAGGATTCTAAAATTAACTGGAAGATCTTGAGTAGGAGAAAGAGCCCTGCCAGTTTGAGTCATCCCTGAGAGTGCTGCGCCGTTAACTTCTATCACAGATTTCCTTAACTCCATGAGGAAACATTTAAATGATGTTGTTAGTAGTAGTAGTGATAATGATGATGAAAACAGTAACTACGAGTTAGTATGCACTAAGCTTGTGGAAGGTACTTCTTATACTTATTTAATCCTTATGGTGAAGCCCTGCTGTACGCATCTCCGAGTATAATAGTTCTGAAACTGGTAATTCTGCTTTTTAGGTGTCTTACAACTAGGTAGTGGAGATGTTGGAATTTTGCTGTGTGCTATCTGAGCCCAGTAAACCTGCCATTTTAAACATTAGACCCTGCTGCAGCTCTTAGAGCACATATTTAAAGTTGAGCATAAGTCCATTGTCTACTACTACTGGATCACAGAGTTTTTAAATGTCTTACATGATCTTTGCTGTCTTAAAACCTTTCTGGAATGTGGGTTGAGCATAAGTGTATAACCTCATCTACTAGAACACAGTCTTTTTATGGCTAGATATGATGACTTCATCCTGGTGATTCCCATTAAGGCCACACTACAGTGTCTTTTCAAATGGGTCTCTTAGTTACTTTCTCATTGCTGAGACAAAATGACTGGCACTCACAGTTAAAGGAGGAAGGTTTATTTTAGTTCACAGGTTATAGAGGGTTCCACTCCACAGTCAGCTGGCTCTGAGGCAGGGCAGCATGGCAGAGGAGAAACAGTCCATGGCAGGGCTGACAGGAAGTAGCTGCCTTCCTTCTGCTGTCCCTTTCATTCTGTTCAGGCTACAAACCTATGGGCTGGTGCCACCCACACCAAGTAGGTTGTCTTCTGTCTTTGAGAAATCTGTTACACCCAGAACTGTGCTGAACCAATTAGTAGCCTAATCCACTCTCACACGCCTGATCCACTAACTCCCCAAAGCTTCCCCTATGAGTGAGTGTTTAAGGCTTTGGGGGAACATTTAGATACAGCACCTCCAGTTTTTGAAGATCGTGGGGAAGTGGTGCTCAGGGCAAGTTCACGTCAGCAAAAGGTGGAGCACAGACAGAAGAAAATGGTGTTGGGTGGACAGAGAAGCGCTGCACACAGGTCAGAGTGCACAGCAGTGGCAGAGTCCCGCTAATGAGGCTTTCAGAATTCAAAGCCAATGCACCTTAGCGCAGGTGCCTCCCCCTGAGTCTCTAGTTGTGATTGACAGGAATGATTGAGATAGTGCTGAGTCATCTTTGGGGCCCTCCACGTGAATCCCACAATTCACTCTGATCTTAATTACATGCATGATATGTAGTACATATTTATGAACCTGTAATACAGGGAGAGTAGGGTGAAGGAGACTGAAAGTCAGGCGAGGAGGTCTAACATGTGTGCTTCTGCTGAGAGCTCCAGGGATCTCCTGGGTTTTTGTTACTTTATTTTCTACCTCTCAAGACAGTGGAATGAGAGAAATCACCAGAGTACTGTTGAAAATTAAATGGATGGAAAGGAGTGACTCCTTCAGCTCCATCGTTTTATAACTGTACTACTCGTGTAGTCCTTGTCCCCAGCTGAAACCCTTAAGCCTGATGTTGACCAGCTGCCTTCCTATCAGCGTTCTGCTTCTCTGAATTCTGACTGGAGTCTCCTGCCAATCTCAGCTAGCAGCACTCTATGGCTGCTTCGCTAGCTGCTGTCTAAAAACCTCAAACTCCTCCCACAAGCCACTTCCAAAGACTCTTTGTTTTAATTTAATTTAATTTTTTTAATTTTTAAATCTTTATTGGTACATTACATATGTGCATCATGATTGCACGCCATAATGGGGATTTGTACCAGTATAAGACACAACTTAATTCTCATTTTTTCCCATAGCCCTACCCACCCTACCACCCCCCCACATACATAAAATTTGTTTCCTTTTTTGTTACAATCTGATCATTTTTCCCCCTTCACCCTATTTTACATTGAGCATTTTCTGTTTCACAATATATAACATACAATTCTAGGACTCACTTACATCTTTATTTTCTCGTACCAGAGAAAAGATGCGATATGTACCTATCTGTGCCCTATTTATTTCACTTATGAGGATATTCTCAAGGTATGTCTATTTAAGTAGAAATGATTCAAACTTACCATTTTTTATGGCAGAGTAATACTCCATTCTGTAGAAGAACCACAGCTTTTTTATCCAGTCTCCAGTGGATGGACACTTGGGTTGTTTCCAAGATGTAGCAATCACAAATTGGGCTGCTATAAAGACTCTTGAACCACGTAGTCAGGTAGCGTCACAGCAGTGACCCTGCTTCTCGGTACCGAAATCAGTTTACTTTCTTGTTGCTAGGACAAAACACCTGACGCTCACTAGTTACCAGAGGAAAAGTTTACTTTAGCTCACAGACTACAAATTTCGGTCCCTTGTCAAGTGGCCCCAAGGCAGGGCAAGGGTGGCAGAGGGGCACTGCAGGAGAGAAACAATCCATAGCACCATGGGCAGGAAGCTGCCACCTTCCTTGTTCTGTCTCTTTTTATTCCATTCCAGGCTACAGACTTAATTGATTGGTGCCACCCACACCCACATGGATCTTCTTTCTTCAGTAAATCCATCACCCACACCCAGAACTGTGTAAACTAATCAGTGGGCTGATCCAGCATCATATGCATATAATCCAGTCATTCCCAAGAATGAGTAAGGTTTTTTTGTTTGTTTGTTTTAAGGGGGACATCTAGATACAACCCATGACAATGGGTGGTTCATTGACTCAGGTGCAGGAACTATATTCTGGCTCCTTTCCTTCAGTTTTGTAACTTTGGAAAGCTTCCTTTCCAGCCATCATTAACTGGTCACGATTTTTGTAGTCCAATTTCTGTTTCTGTTAACTTGTGAGGAAAATTACCTCTCTGAAACAGACCATCCTTCCAGCACATAAAACTGTAAAGGACACACGCCAGCCACAGGCAGATCCCAGCAGTCAGACTGTGTCTTCCCACCTCTACTCACTTCTCCCACTCCTCTCCATCTCTTTTCCACCTTGGAGTACTGGAGACGGGATCTCGGGTCTTCTCCCTGAGCTGCACCCCCATCTCTCCCTCTATTTTTAAATTTTGAGTGACTGCCTCAGGAAGTTTGCCAAATGGGACTCAAACTTGTGATCTCCTGCCACGACCTCCCAGGGTGCTGGGTTTTTAGGCCTGCACAGCCACATCTGACCTTCCCACCTTTATTCCCACCAAGCCTCACACCCTTTACCAGCTGAGCAGAATTGGTATATAAGGTAGAAACTGCCTGCTGACTTTAGACTCAGTGATCTCTTTAGTCCCTCTCATCTCTTGAGTTTTTATCTGATGGTGTACCTTGTGTGCCTTTGGCGAGCTCTTTCTAGCTGACCAAGTTCCCTCTTCAGCAGTGAAGTGACATTGTGTTACAAGATACTATGTCAGGTGCTCTGCACACACAGCGAGGTCCATAGAGCTATGAAAGCTCAGAGGGCTTGCTGGGAAGAATAGACTGACACACAGGTAAATTGTATTCTTCACTGTAATTTTTGCATCTAGAGCTGTGTGAGGGACCTGAGCTGACACATGGAACAGGTACACTTTTCCCACAAGGAATTGTTCTACATGTTTTGATAAAGTTGAGCCTGTAATCTAGACTCTTTCAGGTAGGAATAATGTTCATGCTTGTCTTGAGAAGCAGTAATGTAGGATGATCAAAAGGAAATATCTGAAGCCAGACTGGGCCAGGGTTTGGAGACCAGCTCTCATATTAGCTGTAAGATATTGAGTTTATTACTTAACCTCTCCAGATTCCTCAGCTGCAAAATAAGACATAATGAGAAGCTTACCCCTTCAAGTTGCTGTGAAGATTAAACAATTCTACATTTACAGCAGTTAGAGTAATTCTTGGGACCTACTATATATGGATGGTGATGCAGTGTTACACTGTTTGATTCTCTGAATCAAATGACAGTGCCCTACAAACTCTAAGCTCATCATTCAGTGCTCTTGGTGACAGAAGGTGAAGTAAAGCAACATTCTTTTGGAGCTGTAGTTGGTAATTGCAATGTAGGCACCAGTTACAAAGGCAGCAGTTTGGCCCTCGTGGCAAGCTCATGGACATGCCAGGCTCCCTGAATCGGCGATGCCCACGGCAAGTAGATGGGCATTGAAATCTCTGGGAATTTCCAGTATCCACATCTTGTGCTGCATTTTCAACTAGTTGAATCAGAATTTGGTGTGGGGAGATAAGGATCAAGGAAAGCTTTCTTTTTAATATAAAAATAAAACAAAACATCTCCAAGTAATTCTAATCTAGCAGTGGGGTCGGGAACCTCCAACTTGGATGGTTTTATAGTTATCGTTAACAGGGTGCAGAAAGGCTGAGAGAGGATCTGACAGGTGTCTACATTTAAATAAATTTTTGTTAGATAATGTGGAAGAGGCTACACGTGGATGTGTGCTACACATGGAGGTGTATCTGAAAGAAATTCAGGACCTCTTCAGATACCTAAAGCTCGGGGCTGTGGTCTGGCTCTGTTTCTCATTGAGGTCAGTTTTTACTGGCTGGCTGGTTTCGTTGCCCTGGGGTCCAATGATGGCGGAGACTCTGAGCTGAGTGAGTGTGAGAAGTGAGGATAATTGCAGAGGGAATTGGAAATGGGTAATTTTTCGATCCTTGTTTGTATTGGGCACATGGGATTTCACATATGGATGTGCAGGTGAAAATGGAAGGGCCGGGTAGGAGAACAGTGCGGAGAGTCAGTGAACTCAGTGGGATGACTGGCCCACACTTGACAGCTCCATGGAGATTCATCCTAAAGTCGGTGTTCTGGGAGCCAGGAGAGCCAGGGGCCGAATGCTAGGTGAAGGGGGGCTGGGGTACTGATGAGGAAGAGCAGGATTACAAATGAAGTGCTTTTTAAAGAAATCACTGAAGACCTCCCTATTATCCCTACTCTGCATTTTGTTTTGCTTGTCCTTGATCTACAATGGGTATAGACGTATCAACCTTACAAGGTTGTTGTAGAGTTGGATTAAATGGTAGATGTGAAAGTGCTTTGTTTCTTTCTAAAGTACCATTCACATTCATGGAAGTGTTACTTGTCATATGGAGCTACTGGTGGCATCCCCCTTGGTAAGAGAGAACAGGCTCAGAAGATCCAGAAACATCACAGTCTTCATTTTGTTCGTGTATAAGTAAGGGCGTGGACCTCGCCAGAAGCTGTTGTAAGGCAAAGCAGAATGGTAGGTCCTTGTGATTGTAGCTATGGATGGCCCATCTTAGTTTCTCACTGTGGACTGCTATACTTGGACTGCTCACTAGTTATGCCCTTTCCCCAGAACTTTCTCTGTAACTCCATTCCTTTATCTCCTACTTGAGATGTGCCATACATGTATATAGGAGTGACTATAAATCTTTCACATCTACCATTTAATCCATTTAAGCCTGAATTCAATTAATTAAAAATGCAATAGGTGCCAGGAATTTAGCACAAGTGGTACTGCACCTGTCTGGGCAGCACAAGGGTCCAAATTCAAACCCTAGTACTGCAAAAAACAAAGCAAACAAAAAAACAACTCCCCCAACCCTAGAACAAAAAACAAAATGCAATAGATTATAAACATATTTCAAAACTGTAGTGATAGAAATGTTATACAATATGCCACATAGCAGCTGGGGAGAAGCATGGCTACAGATAGATTGTTCCAGACATCAGCAGTTACCATCAGTCATGAGAGCATCGGGGAGGGCTCCCTCAGCCCTGCCACCGTGTCTGGCTCTCTGTCAGATAGGGAGACGAACATGGTGCGATTTTCTGGCTCCTTAGAGTACTTGGATTTTTCCAAGAAAGTGATCATATGCCCACATGAATAGTAGGCTCCTAGGGTCTAGGAGAGGTGCTCAGAGAAAGGATTCAAGCTAATTGAAATAGTCTAATTGATCCCCACATTGAAAGTTAGGCAGCAAGCAGGGTATGGAAATATGAATAGCTGTATCTACTGGGCAGAGCATTTAATATTTTATATAGTATTTTCATAAGGATCATAAATTCTGATGCATTCAGGAGCCAGGATGGGTAATAAAAATTAGAGAAGCAGTTAAGAATACTACAATTCGATGGTGGAAATTGTGGCAAATCTTAAAATATTGCAGTCCAAAATTTAAAACAAAACAATAACTCAGTACTTCTTATTTTCATATACTTTTACAGGTATGATTCTATTTAGCATTAACAGTATCTTTGGGAGCCAGATTTATTTTCTTTTCAAAGATAAGAAAATTTATCAAGATCAAATAAAGGCAAAGATATCCTGTGGCCTTAAACTGCAGTGCCAATTTTCAGGGCTATGTGGTATCTCGAGAGGCCTCTGCACTCAGGACTAAGCCATTTGGGAAGAAAGTATTGTTCTTTCTTGAAGTACCGCCTTCTCCCTGGAGCTACCCATCGTTCCCTGAGTACCCCTCTGGGGAGAGGGACCTTTGATCTGTTTGTTTCTACTCTTCCCCAGTTTCTTAAATAGACCCAAGAGGGAAAGGTTGGGAGACAGCGTCAAGGCTGGTGTGGGAGTCAGAGGAAACCATAAACTGTGTCACTAGATGGGTCCTTTTGGGCTTCTTGTTAGGTGCAAAGTGCTGAAATCAGCTTCGTGATCATACTTACTTGGTTCATTTGAGATTTCTCATCTCTTCCTTTTTAACCTTTTGAGTATTTTAGTGTTTATCACTTTAAAAAAAGTAAAGAGCAAGAGAGTAAAAGGGAGAGAGAGGGAAATGCAGAGATCCAGATGAGGTTACTTGAGCCCAAACTGGAGGAAGCCTTCACTGAGGCTGGCTTCCCTGGAGGAGGAGGACGCGTCGGTTCCGATTAATGTGAGGAGCCTGTCTGGCTCTGCAGATATGACCTCTCGTTACAGCGAATGTGACAGCGCGAATTACCTTCAATTATCATGAACTATATGCAACTGCGTTATTGCCCACGCACCTTGGTGGGAATTGACTTCGATAGCCTTACTGTATTAAAAAACAAAGTTAGCAGAGAATATCTGGGAATGACCGATGCCCCAAACTGGAATGGGGCTTAGTAGCAGTCCTGCAGTTATGCGCTCCACAGTGTTGGTACCCGATTACACATGGTTGGGGGCCTGAGTCCCACAAGTGCTCGAGGCTGGGCCTTGAATAAAATCACCTAGTTTATCAATATATAATTTATACCTCAACAAAATATCTCTAAGTGTACCGACAGATAAGTTTTGATTGCATATTCAGTCCTGCAATTACCACCGTAATGAAAATACAAGACACCCTGTCACTGTAGGTTCCTTTGTCCCCTCTCTAGTCAGTTCCTACGTGACTTCCTAAGCCGAGGCAGCCACTCGACTGTTTTTACTCTTACAGCTTGGATCTGTCCTTCCCGCAGTTTTATGTAATACGGTGATGCACAGTGTACTCTTGTTTCTGCCCCAGAAATTCGTCCTTACCGCTGGATGATATTCCATGGTGCAGACACACCGCAATTTATCTTCTACCTACTGTGAGATATTTGGGTCTGAATATTAGAAGTTCTGTTTTGACTATGCAAAATAAACCAGGTTTTGGCTCTTATCAGTAAAGCTGTCATGACCGTATTTATACAAGTATTTCTTTTGGACATAAATTTTTATTACTTGGGGGGAAAATAGCAAAGACTGAAGTGAGAAGGTCGAGCGGTACAGTCCCATGATTTTTTCCCCCTCTTGATCTGTCTGTGAGTGTGATCTGTTGCAGAGCAAAAGGGAATCTGCAGATGAAATTAAACTTGCTCATCAACTGGTAAGAAGATAGGAAGGATTGAGCATCATACACAAACCCTTACCATCAGGAAAAGAAAGCACAAGAGCCAGTCAGAAATTCAAGGAGTAAGAAGGACTACACCCACCACTGCCTGCTTTGCAGGTAGAGAAATGAGGCGGCTCACCCGGCAGTGCTGATAGCCGCTTGGAGATGAGAGTGACCCTGACTGACAACTGGCAGGAAAAGGAGGGCCTCACTCCTGGGGTCCTGAACTGTGCTCGCACCTCGAAAGACCCTCCCAGCCTCTGGGCAGGAGCCCAGCGTTGTTACTGTGTTACCTTCAACATGTAGGTCTGCCCTCTATTTTGAAGTAATTTTAGGTAAGGTATATGTGAGATAAGAGTTTAAATTTACTCTTTTACCTGAATATCCATATCTAGGACCATTATTTGAAAAACTACTCATTACCTATTAAACGCCTTGATATTTGTGAAATAATATATGTAGGTATGTGTATATAGATGCACATATATGTATATCCACACATGGCTTCATTTCTCACATTTCTACTGCTCCTGTGAGTCTACACATCTATTCTTATTCCTATACTGCTCTGTCTTGATTCTTATAGCTGCACAGTATATCTGGAAACTGGGCTGAGAAGTTCTCTGGCTTTAGACTTGGTCTGATATGAATTTATAAATTCTATATAAATTTATATAAGAAATTCTGTCAATTTCTTCAGAAAAAGTCGTCTTGGGAATTTATTTAGGGTTGCATTGAGTCTGTATAGATCAGTGTAGCAAGAATTGATAATATTGAATCTTCTGAATTATGAACCACACTCACATCGGTAACTTCGATCTGATTTAAAAAAAAAAAAAATTTTTTTAAGGTTTTTTGAGACAGGGTCTCACTTTGTAGTTCAAGCTGGCCCCGAGCTCAGCCTCCAACTCACATCACAGCAATCCTCCTGCCTCTGCCTCCCGAGTGCTGGGATTACAGGCGTGAGCCACCGCGCCCGGCATTGTGGTATGTGGTACTGGTTGCTGCTAGGCATGAGTCTCCACACCCAGTATTGTATGTGGTTACTGGGGAATCGAACCCGAGCCCTTGAGCTTGCAAGACAGGCACCGGAACCACTGAGCTAACTCCCTGGCCCCTGATTTAAATGTTTTATAGATTTCAATTGTGACTCTTACAGATACTGGTATATACATCCTTAAGTATTAACTGTTAGTAAATTGTATTTTAATTTCCAATTGTTCATTGCCATTATATAAAAAATAAAATCAGTTTTTAATACATTCCTCATAATCTCATGAATTTATAAATCTGGCATCACAGTGGTGAGAGTGTGTGACAGGAAGAGATGATGCTGTAGAACAGGAAGCCAGAAAGTAACTGGGGTCTCATGAAAAGTGTATTAATAATTCTTCCTGAATATACATCCCAGAGACTTGAGACATAAGGCTCCACATCTTAAAAGTCATGCCACCTCTGTTTGGTTGTTACTGACTCTGTGTACTTTCAATGCTTATTAATGTTAAAAAAATGTTTCAGTATGTAGAATACATTTTGATCATATCATTCCCCCATCTCATCTTGCTTCAAGTGTTTTCCCTATTTTTATTTTAGTACTTTTAAAATTTCTGGCCTTACACATTGGTCTGTGACCCATATGAATTGATTCTTGTACAAGGTAAGAGAGAAGGATCTAGTTTTAGCCTTCTCCAAGTGGATATCCAGTTTTCACTCAAATTTATTTGTTAAGGAGGCTGTCATTTCTCTGATGCATATATTTTTGGCAACCTGCTTCTTTCTCCAGGAACTTACATGACGTGTATTGGTCCAGCCGCTGTTGACCAGAAGTCAATAAGATTATACTGACCTTTCTTAAAAACCTGATAAATCGTGGACAATGCCTGTTGCTACATTTGTAAAAATAAGTTCACTAGGGGCCGGGGATTTAGCTCAGTGGTTTTGGTGCCTGTCTTGCAAGCGCAAGGACCCGGGTTCGATCCCCGGTAACCACATACCATACTGGGTGTGGAGACTCACCCCAGCAGCAACCAGTACCACATACCACAGTGCCGGGCGTGGTGGCTCACGCCTGTCATCCCAGCACTCGGGAGGCAGAGGCAGGAGGATTGCTGTGATGTGAGTTGGAGGCTGAGCTCAGGGCTAGCCTGAACTACAAAGCGAGACCCTATCTCAAAAAAAAAAAAAAAAATAAGTTCACTAATCTTCTTCTGTAGTGTCTAGGCCCACGGTCAACAAAGTTTTTTTCTGTAAAGCAAAAATAGTAAATATGTTATGGTTTGTAAACCATATGTTTGTAACAGCTACTCAACTCTCATATCACAAAAGTATTAATAGATAATACCAAAAAATAGATGGGCTCAAAAATTTATATGAATAGGATCTGGTGTGGGTTAGAGTTGTTGAGCATAATTGGCTAACCTCTGGCTTAGTGAGCTATTGCTTCTGTTGGGCAATATTTTTCTCTTTTATTTAGATATCGTCATC
>PVIR01012610.1:0-44189 GCA_004026965.1 Petromus typicus
AAAGCAAAACTACTAATGACGAGAAATGTTACAAGGACAGAAGTCTTGTATGTTCCATCTTTATCACACATCATCCATTTTAATTAGAGAGAAGGGCAGTGAACAGGGGGACAAGAGTCTGGAATTAAAATCATTAATTGATGTCAAGCTGAACAGAGACTGTTAGCATGAATTTAGTGACAGCAGGAAAGAAATTAACCTTATTACTTTATTTAGTGTATTACATTGTTTTGTGTACTATTTTCTATGCAGGTTCAAGACAGTTTGATTATCATAATGGAAACGACTTTTTTTTTAACAAAAGGAAAGGTGTGAATATGTTTGAATATAAGTTGAAGTGAAAAGTTCTTTCCGTTTTAAAAAGTCTTGCTGGAAAGTTTTAATGGTGGTTTCAGTTTTTTCCCTCACATTCAAGGATGGGGAATTAGTGAGCGATGTTCTCCGTCAACGTCTGTGAGTACAGCTGCTAGTGCTAATTTAAACCTCAGAATGATCCTTTTGTTCACGATGAGGAAGGACTCTCGGGCACATTCACCAAGAGATGCTCATTTCTTTTGCTCAGTTTTGGGCTAATCAGTTACTTCTGTCAATGCTGAGGGTTGGCGTAGACACATGAAATGGGTAGTGCTAAACAACAACCTGACTGTCCAGAAGAACGCACGCCTCCTACATCTGAGAGAGGATCTGTGGCCTCGGGGTCACTGCACAGTGGAGGGGGTGTCCTCCAAAGCACTGGCCGTCTGGAGCCAGTACCGGCTCAACTGTGAGACACTCTTTTTAATTTCTTTAAGAACTATACTGTGTTTATTAGAATACCAAAACCAGTTTCTCTCCTGATTCAAATATTTTTTTTTTTCTTAACCTAAGTTTCTCCTGGAAGAATGAAACTAGGGAACGCTCAATAGTGTTACAAAGAAGTCCCATTTCTTACTGTGGAATGAGAACGAAAATCTTTTGTGACCTTAGATGAATCGTCACCCAAATGCACCAAGCCACAGTACGTCCCTAGTTTTCAGAGCTGTCCTTCCCGTAAGTTAGCAACAAAGCTCATTGCATTTAACTTTCAGCGTGCGTTTTGAGAGGCACAAGAGGCCGGTCCGGTTGCCGGGTTTGTCTTCCTCTGTGGCTCGTGGTGCACTAGAGAGGCAGGATGCAACATCTCTCCGAACTCGGGGAGAAAGCACGTTAGGGACCGTGAGGTAAGCAATACAAATAATATTTCTTACAATATTGGAGTTTAGAAGAAAAATAATGTTTTCAGGAGGTGTAGATGGAACTGTAATGTTTGTTGTATTGGATGATTGGTGATGATTAGTTGGAATACACAAATTTGGGTGAAAGGAAGCAGTTGAGACGTAGGGTCCCTGAAAAAGACTTCACTCTGCTGAGATTTTCTTCTGCAATATCGGCCTCTTAGAAGTTGACCTCCACTGATTAGTATTTCCTGTGTAATTTTGAAAAAAAAAAAAATTAAATCCAGGGCCTGTTTGTAATGCTGTGAAACTAATCTGAAAGAAATTTGGGGAGATTGGATTATTTAGGTATATGTTTCCCTGTGTTCCTGCTGGCCCACATCAGCTCCACTAACTTCTCTCTCAGGGTGTGGAGGTCCAGGCACTATAGGCTTTCGCTACTTACAAATCATTCTATGGTATTCTTTTTGATTTTGGGGGTTCTTCATATTCAGAGCTTTGAGCTGCATATTTATGCACCTGTAACATATACCTGTTTTTTCCACGGAAATTGTATTGGGTTTCCAAATGTAAAACTTTATGCGAGTGCCTGGTTGCTCTGGACATAACCAGGCTGTATTAGTCGCTGGGCTGTCAGATGCGTGATGGCCAGGCTTCAGGTGAGTCCTACGGAGTAACAGCAGGGCCTCATGAGCCTCCCTGCTGAGTCCAGAGTCAGAAAAACAGAACAGTACAAAGAGTAAAATTATTCCAACTTTATTGACTTCTATCTTGGATAGTGAGTGTTCAGTGGTAATTTGTTTTTACGAACAAAATCCTTGACTATATAATTGCCCTTAAATGGATAAATGAAGTATAATTTTAAAAATCTATGATAATTCTAGCTAAAATTGGCATTAAAATTTGAGTCACTATTTCTCTTGTAGGTGTTCTATTATGGGTTTGTATTTATTAATATCTAGGATTCTTGTGATGAAAATTTATGACTTTCCAGTGTGCTGTACAGATTAGATAAGCCATCGGGTTGTCAGCCAGGAAGTAAGTCCTGCCCAGGGAGTTCTGGGGACTAGGAGAAGCATTTTGTGCTGTCCCCATTGCTGAGGGATGGTGCTTGCTCCCATGAGCTGAGAACAATTGTTCTGGGAGTCCCAGGCCACAAGCACAGCCTCTTCTTGCTTGGTCCCGCTGAGAAATGCAGAACTAGTGAACTCTTAACATTTTATAGCTACAGAAAAAGAGAGAGAAACTTGACTCGGTATAACACTGGAAAAAAGACTAGAAGAATGCTGAGAAGCTAAAGGTTTGAAAGAGATAAGGGAGAAAATGCCAGTTCTGTTTGTAATGATATGTGCCATTTTTATTTTTTTTTTTATATTTTGAAATAATTTTAGATTCACAGAAAGTCACAGAGATACTGTGCTGGATTCTCACGTGCGCCTCCTCCTGGTTCCCTAGTGGTATAACCGATACAACTGTAGTAAGATGTCAAAGACACACCCGGTGTGCAGCTAGCTTTGTAGCACACCTGTAGATCGTGTAGCCACCAGTGCGGTCAGGAGGCAGCTGTCCCACCTCACAGATCTGCCCAGGCACCTCTGCTCCACCGCAGCTTGTCTGTGCTGCCATGCAGAGAAGCTGGTGTGGGAAGTCGTGCTGCTGAGCCTTAGACTAGCCGATTGTATAGGCCACATTATACCGCCCAGATCCAGCTCAGGACGCGTATGCCTCCGGTGTACATTCCACGGTACAGACACAGTCCAGCCTGCTTAGCCACTCCTCTGGTATAGAATATTTTGGTTATTTCCAATTTTTTGGAAAAAATGTAGCTATGAACAATTGTGAACAGACTTTTACATGGACATAAGTTTTTATTTCTTTAGGATAAATCCTCAGAAGAACATTTGCTGGGTAGCATTTGTAGAGTGCATGTTTAAATTTTTTTTTTTTCCTTTGGTGAACATTCAGTTTTTAAAGAAACTGCCAGTTTGCTTTCCCAGGTCGTGTGGCTGTACCATTTTATGTTTCCGACTGCATTGTGGAAGAAAACCACTTTCTCTGCATCTGTATCTGTATTTTGTCTTGTTGTTATGCTTTATTTTAGCTGATCAAGTAGTTGTGTAGTGATAGTTTGTTGTATACTTAAGTATCAGTTACATATTGTCTTCAGTGAAATGTCTCCTCATATTTTTTCCTCATTTTCTAATTAGATTGCTTTCTTGCTGAGTTTTGAATTTTTTTAAACATATTTTGGATATGAATCCTTTGTCAGATAAATGGTTTCAGATAGTTTATCTGGTCTATACTTGTCTTTTCATCTTCTAAGTAGAATCTTCTACAGAGAAAAAGTTTGTAATGTTGACGTCATCAATTTTTTTAATCTTTTGTTTTAGGGATAGTACTTTTTCTGTCATTTCTCAGAAGTCTTCCCCAAGCAGTAGGTTCTAAACATATTCTACATTTCCTTCTAAAGTTTTATAACTTTATATTTTTCATTTAAATCTATGGCCATTTTGAGTTAATTTTTATAGAAGATGGAAGTTTAAGTCTTTTTTTTGCCTACAGATAGCCAATTACTGCTGCACCATTTGTCGAGAAATCTGTTTTATTCCCTTGACCTGCTTTTGCAGTATAGTGAGGAATCATCTGGCCACGCTCACTGGCTGCCGCACTCTCTTTCCATTCATTTGAGTGTCTTCTCCCCCGAACCCCACACAGTCTTATTACTGTAGCTGCATGACAAGTCTTATGGTCTGGAAGTTTGATTTCGCCCACTGTATTGTCCCTTCTCACAGTCCTTTATTCCACCTTTTGCCTTCTCATATACATTTCATGTAGTGTTTTGGGTGTTTTCGTCTTTGGTTCTGTGGTGCTGGGAACCAAACCAGGCCGTCATGGATGCTGAGCCCTGCCCTGTCACCGAGATACATCCTGGCCCAGAATCAGTTTTAAAATAATCTGGTCGGTGCCTCCAAAAGTCTCACTGGCACTGTTATAGGATTTACACTCCCTGTGTCCCAGTCTGGGGAGAACGGCTGGCCCTGTGGAGAATATTCATCCGTGGTCACAGGATGTCTCTGGCGTAGCCTTTGTTTTCAGCCGCGTTATGCAGTTTTAAGCACACGAAACCTTCTTGTTTTCTTAGACTCACCTCTGTGTATTGCTCTGTCTATCTGAAAGTTAATCTTTATAATTAGGTATTTTTTTAGTCACTGTAAATTACACTATAGTTTTAATTTCAGGGTCTGTGTATTCGTTGCAAGTGCATAAAGAATACTAGCCCGGCATGGTGGCGTCCATCTGTAATCCCAGCACTCAGGTCGGTGCAGCAGCCGGACTGCTGTGAGTTTGAGACCAGCCTGAGCTTCATGCCGAGGCCAATCTGAACTATTCTGTGAGACCTTCTCTCAAATTTAAAAAAATGCAGATTCTCCTACGTTGATCTGATATTATGACCTTGCTGAATTTACTTTTTAGTTCTAGGTTTTGTAGTTCCCCTGAGATTTTCTGTGTGGACCCTCTTTTGTCCTCCTCACCTTCCTTTGCTGGATTTGGGTGACCATTGTCTTACTCAGTACTTCTGTGGCAGCCACTTTGCACTTGTGTGCCCAGGTGACATCACACGATGTGTGTCTTTCTGTCTGCCTTATTTCCCTTCACATCACGTCCCGAGTCCATCCATGCTGTTGCGAGTGACAGAATTTTGCTCTTTTTTTCTGGCTAACCATCCCCCTCTTTGGTATATGGACCGCATTTTCTTCATCAACTCACCTACTGTGAGGAGCACCTGGGTACTCTGTACGTGGCTGTCATGAATGTGTCTTCCGCGTACCGATTCCTTTCCTCTGGCCATGCACCCAGTGGTGGGTCGGTGGGTGCTGTGGTGGTTCTGTTGTTAGTGTGAGGTCTCATCATGCCATTTCCAACAATGGCTGCACAAACTTATATTCCCACGGGCAGCACAAAGTGCCACCTTTCTTTACTTTCTTGCTAGGACTTTACTGATTTTAGGTCAACTTGTTAATTTTGAGTATATGATTAAAATATATTTCTTATTAAAAAGCCATCAGAATTCTACTAAGAGTTAATTATTTTGAGACAACTCAGGTTGCCATAATAAATTTTATCATATATTATAAGGAAAGGAGCACTGTGCACCTAATAGTTTAATAAAAATCTTAGTGAAGTAGATATATCTTGGGAGAAATGGTATTCTAAGGTCCATTTTTAGGCAAGTTTAATTTCAGGATTTAAACTTTTTTGTGTACAGATAGACGCCATCTTGCCATTAATATCAGAATTCTCCAGCTCAGTTGTATATTATATAAAATCAAAACTAGTGTCATTAAACTGAAGCCTATTTTTTGCCAGGAGTGAAAAGTATGGTATGGATGTATGTCTGATTTCTATGGTACAGTCATTGTCATGGTTTATTGACAGTGATTACAATATATGCATTATGCACATACATACATGAATAGAAATATTACATGTGTGTAATGTTTTTAAAAACTCTCCTGGACACTTTAGTAGTGTCCAATAGATGCCAGAAAATGCTCCTGGTGAATTTTTAGTGTTAGTCAAGAGGTGAAAATTTAAAGTTAAGATTTATGTTATGATTATATCTTATTGGAATGTTCCAAAGATATCTGAAGGATTATTTTTCAGCATGCTTGGCATTACTTGACAATCTAAAATACACTTAATGCCTCTGATAACTGTAGGAGACAAAATATAATTTACAGCACATTTTAATGAACGTTTCTGTGTGTAGTTTTTAGAAAAGGAAAAGTTTCTTTGTCTCATTTTGTTCTCGTTTGACAGGATCCAAGCCAAAACTCGAGAGTTCCGGGAGCGACAAGCACGGGAGCGTGACTACGCCGAGATCCAGGATTTCCACCGGACGTTCGGCTGCGAGGAGGAGCTCATGTACGGGGCAGTGCCTTCCTACGAGGGGTCCATGACGCTCAACGCCAGGCCGCAGAGCCCGCGGGAAGGGCACGTGATGGATGCTCTGTACGCGCAAGTGAAGAAGCCCCGGAACGCCAAAGCTTCCCCTGTAGACAGGTAGGCTTGGGGCCGCCCCTGTTTCGGGGCTGAACCCTCTTTCATGTAGCTTTCGACAGCAGAGCGCTGTAGATTGTTCGTCAGCCCTCCAGCCCTTGTTATTAACAGCTTTTAAAAAGCGATCGTGTCTACAAGTATCGAGTTTACACAAATCGAAGCCTTAATGGAAAGAGCAGCAAGTGGTTTTGATAGCTTTTCTAATGACTCTGACACTCTTCATCTTGTTCTTCCAATGATTTTAGATCTGAGAACTCGAATACAAACTTGACTGGAAATTATGACTCCTCTGCTTGAGCAGTATTTGCTTTCCTTTGTAGGAGAGTCGGGTGGAGGAAAGTGTGATTTATTTCATTTCTTATTTAGAAGGGCCACTATTTTTGGTGCCATAATTCAATATCGTGAAAGAATTAGTGAACAAGACTATAGTGCAAGCAGTCTTCCCATGACTTGTGAGCAGCCCCAAGATACAGCTGTGAATTTGTGATTATCCTATGACATGTAGGAGTACCTTGACTTTTTGAATGACTATGTTATTCAAAATTGAAAGTTTATTGAAAATCTAACTGACTGTATGGCTTTATATTCATCAGCCATGTATTTATTGTTTAGTGGCTATGTTTTTTGGCACTATATTGATTTCAAATTGCTCTGTTAAAATTTGAAATAGATATCAATGTTCCTGCTAGGTAGTTTAGGATGGCCTTGAACTTACTGTGTAGCCCAGGCTGGACTTGAACCCACAGCACTTCTTCTGCCTCAGAAACAATTTTAAACAAAGCTTTTCCCACCCCCCCATTTGTGTATTCAAGCACCATATGGAGTGTAGCTCATGAAATAAATAATACTCATTGCTTTTTGTATCAAGCATATGCATGGTATTGTCATGAGTAATACACTAATCTTGTTATCATCTCGACTCTCAAGGAGCTGGGCTTTGTGCATTATAAGTGTTTTCATTAAAACCTGTGGTTTTAGGTTTTAGTCCCTCAGGACTGTGTGAAGGGCTTCTTGAAACACTGACTGAAGAATTACCTCCTAGAATTTTTACTTTGTGGGTCAGGGTCAGGGCCCATGAATTGACACCTCTTAGGAAATGCCAGGTTGGGTGCTGGTGTTGCTAATCCCAAGTCTTTAAGGATGCTTGTGAGGCAGGAGGGATGCTGAGGTGATTTCATCTATGACATCAGCATCTTCTGCCATTGCTGTGGGTTTGCATGTGGCCTGCGTTTGAATACCTCACTTCCAGGTCTCTGTACTGGAGCTTTGCAAATACAGCAGGTAACTCTCAGGTAAACTTAGAAGGGAGCATTTTAAACAGCAGTGGATGGAGGGAAGGCAGCAGATGGAGAAGCAAATCTTTGGACGATCCTCTAGCCCAATTGTTATTCTGTTACTTTTTCTGCTTGTAGCGTTTTAGATTTTTTTTTTATTACCTTGGACAGTCTATTTGATGTTGAATATAATGAGTGAAGAAGTTATCAGCGGAGGCTTAGGGTTCATTTAAACCATTTGGTGAGCTCACCTGCGAGGTTCGTGTGCTTATTAACAACACAGATGCTTCAGGACTCGAAGCATGAAGTTATCAGTGACAGTGATACTTGCCTGAAAAGGTTTTTAGTTGGTTTCTGCCATGTACATGAAAGCTGCTTGTAGAGGGTCAGGTGCAGTTGTCTGAGGGCCATAAATGTCTCCGTAAAAGTGTTTTCTTGGGAGAAAGGGTGTCTGAAAAACTGACATTACTGGCCAGTAACTTTTGGAGGAACGTAAACAAATTAGTTGATGGAAGCACTCATCAGTTCATACCTTGCAAATCACCAGTGCACCTGTCACAGTTCCTCAGGTGACTTGGAAGTTCCACCTGGCCAGGGCTGGGGTCAGAAGGAATCGACTGGCTCCCAGAGACCAAAGGTGACACTTTAAACCCCAGTGCCCTATAAGCCTCTGAGCCTCACTGGGAGATTCTGCGGACTTTCAGAGAGGGCTCGGTGCTTATGATCCTGTGCCCAACTCAGCATCATGCAGGCTCTCTGCTCTGCACCACGCTAACCCCAGACTGGAATGGCCTCCTGACTGATTTCCTAAAGACACACACTCTGCAGGAACCCACCCCCCCCGGGGGAGGGTACATCAGTCATGGGCCTGAGTCATACCAGGCAATAAGTCACACAGAGCCATGCCTCAGATACTGCTGTATTCACATGTCCCCACCAGCCTTTTCCAGAGAGACAGAGTTTATTTTTTAAAAGAGAATTACAGAAATGTAAATTTAGGTCTTTTAATTACTACTTTTGTAGAGAACAAGATATACATTAAGCAGTGAATGATAATACTAATTAAAATCTTGGGAATTACTGTACCTGTAAATTACTTCTTTACCTACCTAACATTGAACTTGAACTTGGCTTGGAAAAAAAATGGCACCGCTTCTGCTGTCTTTTCCTTTCTGTGAGCAAGGAAGCTGGAGAGAAGTGTTTCTCAGGCTCAAGTGGTACAGGAACTCTTTTTTAAAAGGAAAGAAAATCTCTCTGCACTGCACTAGCAGTTTAAATTGTTTTGATTATAACATTACTTAAATATGTATAAAAATAAGATAGGACTAAATTCCTTCTGTTTATAACCATTATACAACTATAAAACCAAACATCTTCACAAAATTAAAGACAAACAAAACGGCAAGACCATTACATTCAAATGAACAGCATTAATTTAATGTGGCCAATAATACCTTTTAAGAGGCTAAGTTCTTGCACAAATCACAGATATGGTGGTGGCTGCTCCATGGCAGGTTTATGTAAATTTGTCTGTCTTCCCCGCAGGCCTGGTGCTGACTGCATTGGCCTGTCACTTGGTCCACATTTCTGCAGCGCAGTGAGCATTCACGTGTGACCATCTCTGGCCTGCCCGTCACATAGACACATCCTTTATGCATGAAGTCCAGCCCGCTTCTATTGTCATTAAGTTGAGACAGTAAAGGTAGCATTTCTTGGTTTTTGTAAACTTAATTCCAATAGTGAAATAACATGCCTGGAGGTTGATCTGGAATGTATTTACATTAACGTGAAGAAACTAATCATTCCAATGAAAATATGAAACTTGAAACTCCTCGGAGATTATTTCTTGCATAAACTATATACAAGCTCCTTTCAATTGACTAAATGTCACCAAAATTTGCAGTTGATGTCTGAGAGAATTCACTATTCAAATTTTGGGATTTCATGGGTGTGTGGGCGAGGCAGAGTTGAGAATCTATTCAGCCTGCATCTCTTCTTGGATTTGCTTTATTCAATAAGAAAGCTGTGCAGAATTTCATCGCCTAATCATTCTGACAGATCTCATAGTCAGAGCTCTGAGTTTTGTGGCTCCCCTGCAAGAAATCAAGAGTAATTTATTAAATGCTGTGAATTTAATGTCAAATGGGGACCCTTTTCTAATTTGCACGTATTAGTTACAAAGTGCTTTTCATAGGATACCATCATACTGTGTCTAGAAATGTCTTCAGGCTTGTTTGATTTTATTGGCATGTGAACCATTATCTGGTCACATGCCACTGCAATTACTATTTATTAGGGTCCTTGGCAATGCTCTGAATTTCGTGTTGGGTCGGTAGATACCAGAAGAAGTGAGCCTTGTCCTGTGTTTCATATGAAACTCACAAAGATTGTATTTTCATTCTGCTTATACCCAGGGACCTCAGAGATTGCGCTTCTGTACCCAGTTGGTGGTCTTGTATTTCTTGGGCACACGTGCACTTTCTAGTTGGTTGCTGTATTTAGCAGTCTGATACGGCCCTCTCTGTCCCATGTGAACTGTGAGAGACACTGCTGCTTACCTGACCCATTCATACCTGTTCTCTTCCTTCTTCACGAATCCCAGTTTAGTTCAGGCTAACAGTGCCCGAATGCCGGCAGGTGACAATTCCCTACACCCTTCCCCGAGAGGTGATCTAGTGGTGCGGTTCTGGCTAATAGTAATTAGAAGCCGCTTTCCAGGTAGGACTTTGTGCAAAGCTAAGTTTTCCTGATTATAAGGGGCTGGACTGGAGGCCCAGCCCAGCAGTAGACCTTGGTCTTGCGTGCTCAGTGGCCCAAGTTTCATGCTCACATAGCAGAATAAAGGAAAGTAATGCTTCCACTGTGGCTTTTGCCCACTGATATTTTTCCTGGCTGCACTGCCAAGTGGGTTGCCCAACAAACTGCAGGCAGAGGCCACATGGACAGTGCCTCTGACAGGTGCCTGCTCCAGGGCTGGGTGCCCAGTCTGGGCCCCGCGACCTCTGCAAGGTGGGCTGCTCCTTTCCCAGGTTGCCTGCAGTGAAGTTTCTGTTTCATGAGACCAGATGGCATTCAGAATGGCATGAGGTGCTCACAGAAGAGCCCAAAGTCTCTGATCATGATTGTCCATATAGTACAGAGCTGTCTCCTGGTCAAGTAATTTTCATATTTTGTGAAATTAAGTTACGGTCAGCATTTCCCAGTGTCACCTACTTAGCTCTGTTGCCCTTCATGCTCTCAAGCCTCTATATCACCCATCACACATGTACTCATATGTCCTCTGTGACTTTCAAAGACATCTCTGTCCCTGATGCCTCCCTCTGTGGTCAATGGCGCTGGGGGTCCCAGGCGTCGGGGGCTCATGTGCTTTTCCTCCTGCTCTATGCCGGCTCTGCAGTTGTGTCGCTGCTTCCTTTGCCTCCGCTGGAGAGTGAGCACAAGCAGGCATTTCCCTCGGTTCTCAGGAAGGGTGAGGCTCATTATCATGGTTGGCACTGGGCACTGCGTCTGGTCCACTGTAAACACTACTTCAGAGTGGGTGGCAGCCATACGTGGGTGATAAGACAAGCTCGGAATGGAACCGAAGGCACGTAGATGGAGTTTGAGTCTCTAAAACCTGAACAGATATAAAATGTGGGCTTGCGATTCAGCAGGTGTCACTTACTCAGTAAGTGGCTTGATCTGCATATTTTCCTTAAATCCTTTGTGCAGCTGTCTTCGTAAATGAGGACTTTGTAAGTTGAGGGTGGGGTGTTGTGAGTGTGTGAGTGTGTGAAGTGTCCACGGACACAGTCATCTGCTCTGTCTCGCTCTGTTCTTGGAGCACGGGAAGGTCTTCGCCCTCCACTGTCCTTCTTTGAAAGCTTTCGCTTTTTACCCTCATAGAACTCCTGCCATCTGTGAGCAGGAAAGGGAAGCTAGTGCTTCTGCCTCAGCTAAAGTGAGGCCATCTCTGTGTTACATTAGCTCCTGGTGGCCCAGCCAGCAGGGAGTGTGCTCATAGAACTGCAGTAGGCAGTGGCAGAGTTTGGACGTGGATTATCTCCTGAAGGTGTTGAAGCCTTATTCCTTAGTCTGTCATCTTCTTGGGAGGCAATAGGACCTTCAAGAGATGGGGCCTGAGCCTAGCATGGTGGTGCACACCTGTGCTCCCAAGCCCTTTCGGAGGCTGAGGAAGGAGAAACTCAGGTTTGAGCCCTTCCTGGGCAACTTAGAGACTTCATGAGACCCTTTCTCAAAATGTAAATAAAAAGACTAAAGAAAGCAAAGAAAAGACTGGAAATGTAGGTCTGCATGTCAAAACCCTGGTTTTAATCCCCATTGCTGGAAAATGCAGAGCAGAGGGGCTGGTGGGAACCTGGTCTCTTCCACTCTCTTTTCCCCCAGTGGGAGGGCGTCAGTTTGCCTTCCAAACACCCGCAGCTGCATGCTGCCCAGCCCGGAGCTGAAGGGCCAGTGAACCACGGGTTGAAACCTCCAAATCGTGAGTCAGAATAAACCTGTTCTCTTTACAAAGTGATTATCTCATGTATTCATTACAATAACACAACAGCAGCGAACAGGGCCGAATTCTAAGCTGCTTTTTGAGATTTCAGTATATGTGTCAGTGCCCGGAATGTCCTCTGGAAGCAGAGTGCTGCTCCCAGGTGCTTGAACCTCTGCGCTTAGATGTTTTAGCCCCGTTAGTCTGGATAGGGTCTGCAAGCTCATATTTAATGAGCCCCCTGGTTGACTCTCTTGCAGAAAGTCATGACTCCAGCTAATGGAAATGAAACACCAAAACAAAAAGGAGCTCCAGGATGAGTTAGCTTATTGTATTGACAGTGACAGGGTGAAATCATTTATCACGCTCTGTCCTGGCACTTGTGATGTCTCTTGTTCACTTATCATTAAATCACTATTTAAACAGTCATCCTGCAGGTGTCGGGTTATTCCGAAACTTTATTCTAGCCACACCTCTTGAGACCAATGTTTCATATAAGTGCATAATTCCAATTTAGAAAATTTAGTCTACTTGGATTCTGAGAAAGGCTTCTGTCTAGACCTCCCCCCAGGATGTTAGAGATGGGGCTGTGGGGAGGTAACTGGATGCTGGGTGTGTGGTATTAAATGAATCCACTGATTGGATGATCATAGTGCCGAGTGTGGATGATGGAGTTACTGAAGAGGGAAGATGCAGCCTGGCTATGGGCAGCACCAACCAATAGACTTTTAGCTTGGATGGAGAAAAAGGGAAGGGAGGAAGGAGCTGCTCCTGCCTGCCATGCCGTCCCGCCATGGGGCAAGCCAGCTGCTGGCCAGAACCTCTACAAATTCTGAGCTAACATAAACCTTTCTTTCTTTAACTTGCAAGTGTTGGATATTTCGTCTCAGCAACAGAAAAGTAACTGAGACACATGATGACATCCTGGTCAGTAATGCTTTTTTATTTACTTCAAGACACTCTGCAATTTGTATTTTTATGTCTAGATACCAGAATCTGTAGTTTAAAAACCCCACAGAAAGACAGCTCAAATGGACATTTGCTGATTGTCACCACGCAATCATTGCCACCCAGAGTGCATTGTCTTCAAATATAATTGAAATAAAATAGGAGCTGTACTGCTATAAATCTAAATAGCAGGAAAATGGTAGGCTAGACTCCTCTAGCTTTCAGAGGACACCTTAATGGAAACATAAATACCATAATCATATGCTTTTTGCATGCATTTTACCACTAAAAAGAAAATGCCAATTTTAAAAGAAAAGACCTTTGTGAACTTGTTTTTCTCCCCATTAAAACTGGAATCCAATTGTGTCAAAAGGAAGTCTGGCAAACAGAACAAAAACTAATTTTCTTAGATACTGGCACTTATTAAGCATGTGCTCTCTTAAAAATAGAAGGTCATGTAACAAGTTTCATTTGCTATCGCACAAGTCAAATACCACTTTACTTCCATTTACTTAACATTATTTATCTCCGCTTTTCTTGAAATGTGAGAAAGTAATTCTCAAAGGTGGTAAATCTCTTTGCGACGTGAATTTTGCAGGTTGATGTCATTGCTAATTCCATGGCTCCATCCAGGTGGGGATCTCAGTCCCTTTGCTGTCTGTCACCTCAGCTGATCCCCACTTTGTTGCCCCTTTTCTCTCCTCTCAGCTCCTCCACACCTGCCCCCTGGCCCAGGCTGGGGATCATCGGGGTCCTGCTTCAGTGCTGCTTCTTGAGGCTTGCACACAGTGCCTCCTACCAGCCCTGGCCACAGCCTCGCCTTCAGTCCTGGTGCTGCGGCACACGTAGAAGTGTGCTGAGGTCTACTGTGCTTTGCTCTTTGAAAGTCATTTTTTTGCTTCTGCTTTCTCCCTAGATTTCCTTTTCCCCTCTAACTCTTGCTTCTGGAACGAGTAGCTCAGGTTACCTTCCTTCTCCTACCTTATTTAAGCCCTCCGGTAGCCTCAATCATAGTCCTCCTCAAAGCGCACACTCTAATCTCTGCAACCTGTGAAGAATACATTACCTCAAAGGGCAGAAAGGGCGTGGTGGATCAGATTAAGATCAAGATACTAAAATGGCAACAGCCTCCTGGATAATCATCCGGGCCTTTGTAAGTGAAAGTGTAAGTGAAAGCGGGGGCAGGCAGGAGAGCATCCCTGTAGAAAGATCTGTAGAGGAAACCAGAGGCAGTAACCCCGAGGGGAGCTGTAGGTGCTTCGGGCAGCTTGTGGAGACTCGGAAACTGGTGTGGCTGGGCCTCTGGAAAAGCACAGCCCCTCCCCTTGATTTTAGCCCAGAGAGTCCATCTCAGACTTCCGTCTTTGGAACTGCAGTGTAATAAATCTGCATTATTTGCGGCCAGTGAGTTTATTCTGGACCCTGGTGTCCGTTTCCCAGGGGCCTCCCGACTTCCTAAACTCATTCTGGATTCTGCAGCGTTCCTGGAACTGTGTCCGGCTTCTTGCACTGGTTTTTCCTGCTGCTTCTTTTCTTCCCAGCAATGAATGCTTTCACTGTCCCCTTAGAGGGTCTACTTCCTGTACCCTTAAATTCTGGGTTCCCCAGGGAAATGGCTATCGGCCACTGTTACTTCTGTCACTCTTGGTTCAAGGTTTGCCTCCTACAAGGCACTGGCCGTGCCTAATCCCCACTAACCCACCCTCTTTGCAACCTTAAGTTTTCTTAGAACTGTCTGCCGGAAATGCATACTCTTGTGTCCCTCAGCCATCCAGACCTACCCCACTTAAACAGAAGCGTCCTTCTGGATCCTAGAATTAATCTCGGTGACTGCTGTCACTGCCCACACATCCACTCCAGCTGGAGGCTTTTCCTTTGTAGGTCTCCCCACCCCCACCCGGGCAGTCCAAGACTGGTCCACCATGCTCCTTCTGAAGGATTCCAAGTCTCTTCTCATTGTTGGGCCTCCAGGGATCCGGCAAGAGTCTCCTAACTTCTCCACATCTCTAATCTTGTTCAAATCCTAACCTCACCCAGTGCCTGTAAAATAAATGATGACTGAGTCCTTCCCTCCCTTTAAAAAGTCTGTAGTTTGTTGTGTGAAGTTGCAGCCCAGTCCTGCAGTGGGGGGCTCATCTTCTGGCCTCATCTCCAGCTAGATCAGTAGGTGTTGGTTCACAGCTACTTTGCTATTAAAGAATCAGTCTCAAAGTATAAATCCAGTATCACCAAATAAGTGAGTTAAATGGCTTTTCGGCGTTACAGATTCTGCAGATGTTAACTTTTGGTGAGGAAAAACAAGCAATCACCATTCGTTGAGCTATTCTAATATAGTTAGAGATTTAACAATTAAATTAAAGGCTGAGGTGACATAAACAACCCAACAAATGAAATCTGGAAATTAATGAAGCCATAAATAAGGTCATGGCTAATTTTAAAGACTTCTTGTTTAATTCTTTTTGTTGATTAACATTGCCTGAAACCACAATTTGTTTATAGAAATAACGAATAATGGGGGTTGTTTACTTATATGTTTATTTTAGCCTTAGGGAAAGTTTAAATATTCTGCAGAAATATGGGACTAAACTAAAACGGTTTTAGACTTGATAGTTATCAGGCAAGTAGTCCCCGGGGAAAGGGTGTTCTTTTTTTGTTTTAATGTCTTCCCCTCACAGGGCTGAGTTTTTAGGCCTTTCACAGTGACACTCTTCGAGCTGCTTGTTTTATTGGATTTTTAGCCTTGCACAGAAGTTGCGGGGTCCTGCTTTACATGCAGTTTGATGCGATAACTCATCTTTTTGTTTTGACCTGTCTACCTCTGTCCTCTCTTCTTTCAATAGTCAAAATCCCTGGCTTCAAATACCAATCTTATTGGTATTTAGTGATCTCAGGTTGGTGTTATTTTCTTTTTTTTCCCCCTGTATAAGGACTATCAATCAACTATTAATTTAAATTCATGAGGATTTATGTGGAGTCCTATTGTGAGATGCATTTTCAACTTCTTAGGAGACTTTACCAAGCCCTGAATCCACAATCCATTTTTAAATTAACTTTCCATATGTTGTTGAGCTTTTCCCTGAGTGCCCTGAGTCCTCAGTGTGGATAATGATTTGATTTTCTCTTCTCCTTCCTCCCTTCTTCAAGTTTTCCCCATTTGGTTGATTTTCTATAAGAGGAAAAGTATTACTTGATTTGCAATGATACTTATATTCTTTTCCAGTCAAGGAAGTGTTTGGAACATTCTTGGCTTCTTTCACTAAAATAAGTGCATATATAGAAATATGGAAAATTATAAATGACTTAGAACAGAAAACAACTAGATAGTTCATGTGAAGATTGATTTAAAATTATATAATACTTTTCAAATGAATTTTCTGCATCACTCTGCGCTTTCTTAGTTCTGTTCCACAGACTATTCTGAAGTTTATTTTTGAGTCTGTGGAAATACAGTATTTGAAAATACTTATTCCCAAAACAAATACTCTGGGATCAGACAATTATCTCCTAGGAAACTCCTTTTGGTGGGAAGCGTTTTTTTGTTTGTTTGTTTGTTTGTTTAGTTTACAAACTACAGTGGAGCCTTAAGTTACAATCATCTGACATATGAACAACCTAGATTATGACTGGAATTTTAACTTTAACTTACGGACAAAGTCTTGAGTTATGATTGAATGCCAGTGGTTTTTGCTTCCAAATGGTTTCAGATGCAGGTTTAACCCTTCAAGAGCTCTGGAAGAACATGACAACACACTTTTCTGTGTGGGGTTCCCTGGGAATCCTGGGCCAGTGTCTCTCTCAGGACCCTGACATCTGCCTGTGCGCAGGAGAGAGACTTTGAATGGTGTGTAGAGGAGCCTGAGCTTTCATTGACCAACCTGAGTTTCAGCCAGCTCAAGAGAACAAATTGAGCTTATAGGAATAATCGTACACAGCCTCTCTGAAATATTGCTATTGTTTCATGTTGACTATATATAATTCTGAAGTTGCAGAAATATATTTTAAATATACTACTGTGTTGTCTTCCATGAAGGAAAAGTTGATTTAAAGAAAAAAGTTTGCCATTTCAGAATTTATTATCATGACCTGAAAATTTGTTTTAAATAAATCTGTGTAACAACCAAGTAACAGATCTTTTAGCACCTTCTGTGGACACTGAATTAATATCTAGTGGGTCATGTAATGCCAGCTACAAAGTTTGAAAAGCCTTCCTTTATTGTCTTTTGAAGGCTTATATAATCTTTGGATCTGCTCTTAGCACAACTTAAAAAAATTTACTTTGCGACAGAACCTAAAGCTGGTTGGGGATAAAGACTCACTTGTAATGATTCTTTCTCCTTCGGTCCCTCCCTTCTTTATTCTGTCCAACCTCTGTGAGATGTGCAAGTGTTTAAACTTTGAACAGGTCCAGAGTTTGTCCAGTTTGAACAGTCCAGTGCATTTGTTGGTCCCTGTGACTGCCTGGTCATCTCCCCGTGTGACAGTCATGCCAGTGGTGCCAGTGTACCAGGGAAGGGGGCAGGCATTGGGTGTAGAACTGAGTGAGACCAGTTCCCCTGCTGCAGTCCTCACACCTGTTGTCACGTGTTGGGCCACACACAGTCTATCGAGTACAGAGTGATAGAAATTGCTAGGAGGCTCCAGAGACTCAGCTGGGGAAGGGTGGGTTTGTAAGAGGTGTTGGGCTTGAGCTGTGTCCTAGTGGATCTTAAAAGCTAGTTGGTAGGGAGGCAGGCAACGAAAGACACAGACAGACAGATAGACAGACAGAGAGACAGAGCAGGACAAAAGTGAGAAGAGAGAATCTTCTGATGTTCTTCTCTGGTTTCTGTTAGAAGAACGCGAGGGTGTAGTTTTGGCTGACATCACCTCACTGAGGTATGAAATATATTTCCTGGTGTGTTAGTCCACTTTCCATTATGCAACAAATACCAAGGAGAATCAGATTATAAAGATAAAGTTTTATCATGCTCATAGTTTGGAGGTTTCAGTTTAGTACTAGGTAGACCAGTCACTGTCACACCTCTATTGGGGCAGTGCATCATGGGAGAAACACATGATATAGCAAAGCCGTTTACCCCCTGACTGGTACAAGAGGAAGAGAGAGTTACTGGGTTCCAGTCTCCCCTTGAAAGGCACATCCTGGTGACCAGACCCTACTTTATACGGTGTCCCCCACTTGGCTTCAGAGCATCATGGGCTAGGGGCTCAGCCTATGATATCTACACCGCTGGGGAACATGAGTCCAAACTACAAGTCCTGGTAAATATTAAACATGATGGACGCTTGACCATGAAGGTTCCCACATACCTGTTTCTGTGGCTTTTCCCTGAGCTGTCCGTTTCTGTGAAATAATATATGGGATTTCAGCCACTAACCTTACCCAGCTTTGAGGGCTCCTCCTGTCCTGAGCGTTCGGGTATGTGGGCCTTTGAAGCCCATAGGTGATGAGATAGAACTTGGCCAGGAGGCAACAGCACAGCCCCGAGGTGGTGCCAGCCAGAGTGCTCCTCAGTCAAGTGTCACGTGTTATCTCTGAAGCTGACTGTCCTGAGCCAGTTCAAAGCAGCTCTGTGAGGATATTAATGTCTTTGAGTATTTGGGAAACTTGCCTTCTTGTTTGGGTCCTTCCTGACCATGAACGCTCTGCAGATCGCTGGAGACTGCTGAGTCCTGGGATGACCAGCGACCTGGTGAGGAACAGGGTCTCCTGACCCCGCACGAGACACACATACCCTTACTAGGCTATTTCGGTTCTGCAAAGCTGTGGCTCATCATCTTCCTTATAATATTTTTTTTGAGGAATTTCATTTGCATCTGAGACAGTTCCGTGAACACTTCTTGAGTGGATGAATCTGAACCCTACCCCAGTTTCTTCTAGCGTGTCTTTCAGTTGTCTTATTTCTTTTTTTGACTATGTTTTTTGAGACAGGGTCTCGCTTTGTAGTTCAGGCTGGCCCTGAGCTCAGCCTCCAACTCACATCACAGCAATCCTCCTGCCTCTGCCTCCCGAGTGCTGGGATGACAGGCGTGAGCCACCTTGCCCAGCACTGTGGTATGTGGTACTGATTGCTGATGGGCATGAGTCTCCACGCCCAGTATTGTTATGTGGTTACTGGGGATCGAACCGAGGCCCTTGCACTTGCAAGACAGGCGCTGGAACCACTGAGCCAAATCCCCGGCCCTGCCTTATTTCTTTCTGTAAGATTTCTGGCTTTTATGTTAGATCCCAAACTGGACTCAGGCATGGTTCTGGTGTCCCACTTCTTGTCCTGTTTATAACTGAAACCCTAATGCAGCTGATTTTTTAAAGAGCAGTTTGTTCTTGATTGTTTACTGTTGCTTCTGGTGCAGGTATTGCATGAGAACATTGCTTCCTGACTTAGAAATCTAGTACTTCTTGAAGATCTTGAAAAGTCAAGAGACCCTGCCAGGGCCACACATGTGTATATATACACAGGAACTACTGGTGGGATTGGCCTGACACTACCCGGGTGCTGCCAGAAGACCTGGCTGTGTGGGGCTGTGTGTGCGGATCCAGGGCCCTACCGTTTTCCTACACTGGACACCATGGTGGATTTTCCTGTGCGACTCCTGCTTGACAACTTTTATTGACTTCAGTGGGCAGGCGGGGGGTGGGCAGTGACAAGTTGGGTGGCATTGCAACTTCCTGGTCAGCAGTGCTGTGAGATGGGACGCCATGCCTTGAGAGAGCTGCTGTGCAGTGAGCCCATCCGCCCTGGGCAGCTTTCGTGCAGCACAGCGGCTGGGCAGACTGAGGTAGGCTGTCCTTCCTGCTCAGTTTCCTGTTACAGCGCTTGCAGGCGTGGCAGCTGAGCCTCCCATGACACTTGACAAGTTTTATCATCCTCCCTGAAGTCGAATGAAGCCGCATTCCAAAGATAGGGATTTGTCTGCTTTGTTCACTGTGATAATCTAAGACCTGGCACATGGCATTTGTATATGTCTAAAGAAATTAAGAAAGCAAAGTCCTCATTAGTACAGCAAAGACAGTGTATGGGATGCAGAATGTGATAATGAAGACTGTGAACTGTATATAAAGGGAGATGGGCTGTTTTAAGAAAAGAATATGGAATTCCTATCAGAGAAATGTAAACTCTTTTTGGAGCTCTGAAGTTTAAGGCCAATGTGGACAGTATTAAAAAATGTTTCAGTCCTTTTTGTTTTACAGCCACTCATAGTCTTATGGGTTCTGTGGAGGTCACGTAACTGGGGGTGGGGGGGAAGACGTGCAACGCTCAGATACACCAGAGGTCTGTCAAGGGCACAGGCCCTGGAGCCAGCCTGAGTTCACATCCCAGCTCTGCCCATTATCCTTTTGTGCGTCACTTCTTGGATCTGTCAAATGGGGATGACAGGACTTTTGTCACAGTTGTGGAAGACTGACCGGCACAAGCAGCGGTGAGGGCGGTTGGGCTGCCACTTCCCCACAGCCATCACTGTCTGTGCGCTCAAGTTTTAAGGACATTCAGAAGACACACAGTTTGCTGTATGAATTGTTTTTATCTGTGTATGAGATGTGATGATTCTGTATCTTCTTAGCATCTTTCACCATGAAAATTTATTTTAGGTTTCTTAGCTCTTTATTTTACTGGTGAGTTGATGTCTGCAGTTCATTGTCTTACATGTGGGTGCTCAAATATGCATCACTGTGCATATCTGATTATTTCCTATGATAAAGATTCAACTTCATTTGCAGGGGTTGGGTTTAGTATTTAACATGAATAGCCCAAGATTAATTTTTAAAACAGGAGACTGGGGTGAATGAGGGCTGTGACTCGAGAGGGCACAAGTGAAGTTGTGTGGACCTCAGGGCTGGGAAGATTCTCCCTCAGCGTTTGATGACGCGGCTGTGGCTAAGTCTCACCTTTGGAGGGACTGTGTTGCTTTTCTCGTAGAAGTGTGGGGTTCTCGATGGGTCCTTTTGAATACTGCTGTGATATGTGTAAATCAAAACTGCCATATGATTGCATGATAATTGTGTTCAGTATATGATAATGAAAATAGGGCTAAATGTTAATAAATATGTAGAATACTTTTCAAGGTGTTTTTCATGGTAAGCAGGTAATACTCTGTTAGATAAAATCTGACGAAGGGCTAGTTTTTATTTTATTTTATTTTTTCCCTGTGGCACACCCTGTCCATTTGCATGGGTTCAACTACCTACATGCCTCACAAATGACGACTTGTTATCCCCAAGGCTAGCTAAATGGCTGTCATGGAATAAATGAATGCGCGTGAGTTGTTTTAATTAGCTAGGTGTGATTTAAAGGTTGCTGAAATCAAAAAGGCTTATTCATTTTTCATCAATAATCACTTACCTTAATATTTCATTAGAACCCGCTGATTTTCAGGCCTCCTTCTGGGCCTTGCTTCATTAGGACTGCAGACGTAATTTCTCTTTCCCTCTTCTTCACATTCCCTATCACGCTCTTTCATCTCAGAGACACTGCTAAGATGTTTCCAGCATTCACAGGGCTGCTAATTGATCCAACTTTTCTTTTTTTTTTTCATTAACTGTACTTAATGTCAAGGATTCTAGGCAATGGCAAGCTCTCTCTTGGGTGTGTGTGTACACATGTACTGTGTGTGTCTATGTGTGTACTGTGTGTGTGTATTGGCAGTTTCTTTTTATCATTTGAACAACTGATAATGTGAAAATTTTCTGTTTTACATGTTTTGGGAGGGGAAGCTGATGTGTTAGTAAAAGGCAGGAAATAAACCATTGGGGCCTGTTCTTAGACTGTCTGTCACCACTGAGAAAGACAGAGCAGCTTGTGTGTATCGTGCTCGGCAGCTGAGTCCACTGTCCATGCACAGCTTTATCTCCACAGTCCTCTGCGCTGGGTCTTGAAAGCAAGTGCTGGTGAGCTCAGGTAGAGCTCGGGCCCCCTCGGGTAGAGCTCGGCCCCCTCGGGTAGAACTCGGGCCGCCTCGGGTAGAGCTCAGTTCCCCTCGGGTAGAGCTCGGGCCCCCTCGGGTAGAGCTCGGGCCCCCTCGGGTAGAGCTCGGCCCCCTCGGGTAGAGCTCGGGCCCCCTCGGGTAGAACTCGGGCCCCCTCGGGTAGAGCTCAGTTCCCCTCGGGTAGAGCTTGGGCCCCCTCGGGTACAGCTCAGTTCCCCTCGGGTAGAGCTCAGCCCCCCTCGCGTAGAGCTCAGGCCCGCTGGGGTAGCTGCTGGTGTCCCTCTGGCTTCTCTGCTGCCACCTAGGGAAATTGAGTGAGGCCCGGCAAGCCCTGGGATCCACAGGATGGAGGTCTTGCAAGAAAGAGGCTCTCTTCTTCTTCACAGTCTACCATCTTTGTCCGTGGCCAGATCCCAGACAGTGGCTACTGCCCTGGGTAGGGAGCTGGGTTGGGCCGGTGGAGAGTTGATGGTTCCAAGCATTTCTTTTTAACCCATGGATAGTTAGGTTTGTCATGAGTGATTACTCTAAAACACAAAACACATTCAGGATAGACTTGCGTTCTGCCCAGCACATGCCAACAATGAGAAAAAGAAAACAAGTAAACAAATATTCAAGTCTTTTTCATTTCTGTTCTGTTAACTATGAAGTGAACTATGAAGTTTTACCTGACCTCTCTGTGATAAGCAGTTTGTGTACAAATCAGCAATCTTTACTAGTTCTGTCTATGATGATAATGAGTGAAAATTGCTAACTATTAAGTAAAAATTCATGTCTGTAAGAATTCATTGTATGTATGTGTTCAGAAGTATAAATATGTCAGTGAGATGGGATGTTTCATTATCTTAGTATTTCCCAGAAAACATAACACTGGCCTCCCTCATATCCTAGACTTCTGCTTCAAAAAACATGTCTAAAAATTAAGGAACTAACCATAGGTTGTATAAATGTTGACTTAGGGAGAATTAAAAAGATGCGGGTGTATTACAGGTATTAGCTACTGTCAAAGAGTTTTTAAGTTCAGGCCAGGGATTTAGCTCAGTGGTTCTGGTGCCTACCTTGTAAGCACAGGGTCCTAGGTTTGATCTGCAGTGACCACATCCAACAGTGCTGGGTGTGGTGGCTCAGGCCTGTAATCCCAGCACTTGGGAGGCAGAGGCAGGAGGATCACTGTGAGTTTGAGGCTGGCCTGGGCTACATAGTGAGTTCAGGGCCAGCCTGAACTACAAAGTAACCCTGTCTCAAAAAAAAGAAAAAGAAAAAGAAAAAGAAAAAGTCTTAGTTCTTGTTTACCCAGAGCTACTCTTCCCATTTTGCTTGCCTGTGGGGTATTTAGTGATAGTACTTTCTGAGAAATAAAGACTGACTTACGCAGTAAGTATGTGTTGGTGACTGTATTCTTTTTGCTTGTGATGATCTTCAGATGCCTGGGAGAAATTGGAAGGGAGAATAGAAAGTGACTTTGTTGGACGTGTCCTTTCACATTGCGATCCCCTCGCCTGCCCTGCCTGCTTCCAGCTTGTGTTGTGCGCGTACATGTGTGTGCATGTGCATGTTAGTGTGTGTGTGCGCATGTACTCAGAAGCAAACATGGGCACACGTGACTTTGGATTTGGATTCTAGCTGTATTATAGAGATGTTTGGCAGGTTATTTGACCCCCACACACTTTCGTACAGTCGTCTATATTTTCTATTTTTTCTCCTGTTGTTAGACCATATGTCAGCTGTGCCCTGATTTTTATATTGAGAAAATATGTTCTTCATAACCATGCACCTTGATCCAGCCTAGAAGTTAGTGATGCTGAAAGAGAAGCACAGATAGGATCTCTGGTGGGAACTCTCCTCCAGTCTTTTGGGAGTACAACAGACGGACTTAAATAACACAACTAGTTTATTGACCATGCTGTTTATTTTAATAGCTAGGCCAGGATGGTTTGATTGACTTTTTAAAAATCTGGTTATGTTTTTTACCATATGGACAAGACCGTATCCGGAGTGCCAAGCTAATAGGCTTTCTTTTCTCTGCCAGTGAACCATGAAAGTTGTTAGCAAAATGTTTTATCTTGAATTGATCTATTTTCCAAGCTCTTGGTTATATAAACACCCATCTTAAGGGATAGAGTACAGATTATCTTTCATCGGTCGTTGGAAATTTGTCGCATCAAAGAACTGTAGGCAACCAGCAAGTGAAATGATCCAGAAAGGAACGTGCACAGGGTGCTCAGGGGCCTGAGAGTGTCATAGCTGAGCCAGGGCAGTGGACTATCAAGCGAGTGTGCCTTAGTTTTTTTCTGATTGTGTCATCATACTTGAAGAATGTCAAAAATGAGACTTTAATAACGTGTAGAAGTAACACTTAAATGATAGTTAAGGCTTAAGAGAGGGATGGATATCTGCTGGGTGCTTTACTCTTTTTTAAAGAACTCAATATAGTTGTTCCGAGTCAGAATGCTGTTCATTTCTGTCTATTGCAGTGAAGTGAAATAATTGTTTTGCCTTCTGATGAAATCTATTCTTTGGAGATATTACTTATCTTTAGACTGATAAATGATTGTCTATATTTATGTGGTACAGTGTGATCTTTCAGTACACATATACAATGTGTAATGATCAAACCCGAGTAATGAACGTATCTTTCACCTTGAATACTTAGGGTTATACATGCTAAGAAATTCACAGTCTCTCTTTTCTATTAATTTTTATGTATTCACCCCACTGCAAATATTTATATTTTTGGTATCATCAAAATATTTGTGCCTTTTATTGCTTTCCTCTTTATGTGTCTTCTACCTCCTGTTTTAGTGTGTTTCCTGTTGCTAATCATACAATACCATAGATTAGGTGCATTTTAAAGAAAAGGGTTGACCTAGGTTCACAGTTCTGGAGACCCAAGGTTGGAGGAGGCCTCTGGTGATGACCTTCTTGCAGAAAAGCCCCAATGGAGGTACAGTGTAGGTCATCACTTGGCAACAGGCAGTGTGTGTGTGTGCATGTGTGTGCGTGTACATGTGCGTGTGTGTGTGTGTATATGTATGTGTTTCTTGTCTATCTCTTCTTATAAAGCTACTAGGATTCATTCAGCTTGGGTAAACCCACTCACTTTCCAAACACCAACCTTGAAACACCATTGTCAGACTGAATTTCCACCCTGTTAATATCTCATAATGAGGACCACCCAGCTTGGAAGGAGCCAAACCATAGCACACCTTTAGCATATGTCTGAATAATAGTTTTGAAAATTCTTTTTCTTCTATTTGCATGTTTGATCCTCTCTCTCTTCTCTTTTTGTGAAGCTAGGTATCAAATACAGGGCTAAGTGTGCACTCTGCCACTGACCTACCCATCTGTTCCTTACTATACTTTCTGAATCAGCTATCTTTCTGCTGGTTTTTCTTCTGGTTGTGGATCACATTTTCATCATTCTTATATCTCATAGTTTCTGGTTAAATGACAGGCATGTGAATTGTCTGTTTTGAAGGCTGGATTTCTATCATACAATTTGATTCTGAATCTCTCTTGGCACGTCGTTGAGTTGTATACTGATTGCTTCCTATCTTTAGCTTGTTTCTCATTTCTTTTAAGCCAGGATCAGTGCAGATCTCATCCAGAAGGATGAGGTAGCCCCACTTCCAAGGGGAGGCTCTTCTTGACCTCGTGCTCGGTGCGGGTGCCCAGCAGTCTCTCTCCAGGTGGGCTCTGCAGGCCAGGCCACGGTTGCTCACACATGCTGCCTGGTAACTGTTGTTTTCACAGACGCTGTTGTCTGGGCTTGTGACATTTTCCCTTATACTCGAGTTTCAAGGACTCAAGAAGCTGTATGTGGATTTCCAGAGCTCCTGCTCTGTGCAGCTGTCTCTGGCCATCAGACTGCTGAGGTGGTGGAAATGCACATGGCCATAGCACCCTCCAGTTCCGAGGCCCCGTTGTGCTGCAGTGTCGGCCCCTTCTCCTTGCACTGTGTTGTTTGAGCTGCTGCCAGATGGGAGCGTAGGAGACAGGAGAGCTCACCTCCTTTGTCTCCCTCTCATGTTCCCAATTTCTGGAAATGGATACTTCCTATATTTTTTATCGTTCTCTAGTTACATGTAGTGTAAAGTCAATTCTGAACCACCTCATCCTCCTATTGCCAAAAGTAGAAATTCTTCAAACTAAATTTGAACAGTTGTTCTATGAAAGACATTTATCTACTTAATTCATTCTTAAAACCATTGCAACTGTTTTTAATCCCCTGTATTGAGAAGGCTTTGCCGGGCGACCAGACTGTCTTCTTGAAAATGGATCCACACACAACTTGGTCTCTTGTGCCCTCTGAGTGTCTTCATTGCTGGCTCGCACCGTTTGGGGAAGCAGTTCTTTTGGTTCCCTACATCCTGTAGCTCTTGAGTGCTTACTGTCTTGTTTCCTTCCTGTTGTGTCTGCAGCTCTCACTTATGCCAGGCTCATTCCAGAGTCGTCGTAGCAGAGTTTTGCTGCTCAAAGTTCCTCTGTCTCTGGGTGTCCTGACAGTGTTTCAGGCTTAGTGGGGAGGAATCTGGTGTGATCTTTACTGTTGACAGCAGGGTGGCCATTGAGTGGCCTCTGTTTCTCCCCAGTGTCCTCCCTGTCTCCAGTGTACCCCGCTGCGCTCCTCCCTTAGCGCCTGTGCCTAGTCAGGAGGTCCTACAGGGTCTTTTCTATGTCCTCCAGCCCATTCTTCCCCACTGGTTTCATTTTCCCAGTTCAGGGATGCAGTGTCGTTGCTGATGGCGCTTCCATTTCCTCACTTGTCTCTACCTGTGATCCCTCTCACACGGTTCCGCCAGGCTCATCTCCCAAAGGTGCTGTGCAGTGTCTTTGCTCCCAGTGCTAAAACAGAAATATGCCAACAACTGAGTTAAATCTAGACTCTCTAGGGACATTTTTGTCCTAGGGAAACACTCACTCGTCTAAGCCCTCGATCTTTGTCCTCATCAAAACCCTGATCCCTCCAAGCTATATTCTGTCCCAGTGTGCCCAGCAATTGCCACCATTATTACATGTGCCCTCTTGTGAGTGTGGAATGCCCAGCTGGAGACCCCAGATCTCCAAATGCAATCTCTTCTGCAAAGTTGATACCTTGGGTTAGTTCATCTTCCTTGGATCCCAAACCGTTTACATGATTACCAAGACGTCCTGTAGTGTCTACACAGCATAGTTAGGAAATACCTACATTTCCCCTACTTCTGCACAATTCAGATTTCTCCCCGCATACTCTTCTCTGTATCTTCTTTGGCCGTGTTGGAATGAAACCATTCAGCCTTCCCTGAGAGCAGCTTTGAAGACCCGGGCTGCTTCCAGAGTTCAGTTTTCTGCAGGAATCACTCTGTAACTATGTCTCCCCAAACGAGATAAAGCCTTATTTTGGGGAGATAAGGACCAGGCCTATTTCACTCTTGTGAGCTCCAGATGCTTTTCCACATTTTTTGAAGCATTTAAAGGTGAACATGTCAGATGAATAAATGAAAAAAAAATCGAGAGAGTTATTTCATGGCTTAATTTATTTAAGATCTTCTCTTTGTACAACATAGGACTTCAGCCAATAAAGATAATCCAACTAAAAATAAGTATAGCAAACTTTTTAGTAACATATCAATGACATCAAACAGAACAGATCACTTTGCAGATCCATTATTTTACTTAGTTGCTTGTTAGGACTTTTTTCCATCAAAAATAGCCATCATGGGCCAGAAATTTAGCTTAGTAGTTCCAGTGCCTGCCTTTAAGTGCAAGGGCCTGAGTTTGATCCTGGGTAACCACATACAACAATGCTAGGCATGGTGACTCATGCCTACCAATAATCAGTACCACACACCACAGTCCTGGGTGTGGTGGCTCACACCTGTAATCCCAGGATTTAGGAGGCAGAGGTGGAAGGATGGCTGTGAGTTCATTGCTACATAGTGAGCCAGCCTGAATTATAAAAGTGAGACCCTGTCTCAAAAAAAAAAAAAATAGCCATCATTCTGGGTTGAGTAAGTGGCCTGTGCGTGTTGTTGGGATGGTAGTGGCTGTTGCTGGCAAATTTCTCAGACCATTGGCTGTGAATTATGGCTTTCTTGATACTGCTGTTTTCTAGTGCAGGTATCCAAAGGAAACAGAGCGCAGGGTATTTTGGGAGCCTGCAGTGTTCTTTCTCTTGTCCACGTTTTCTTCCTGTGCAGATGCGGAGGCACTCCTGGGCCTTATGTTTAAGCAGATACAACATTTTGCTGATTTCCTTTAAATGTTTCCTGAGTAAGAAATATATTATCCCTTAATCAGCTTCTTTTGAGACGTCTGTTTACACTAAACACAATTCTCTTGCAATTAGTTTCAAATTCTAGGCAAAAGTACTGGTAATTAAACATTGTCTGAAGGAGCTTCCTGTACTGTACTGTATTATTGAAGTTGAGGTACACTAAAAACAACGATTAAGCCTATTAGCATATTTGTCAATCTATCGGCATTGGCTGATCGGTGTCCTTTGAGTGTACTGAAAGCATTTCTTATCTCTTGAACTTAAACACTGTGGGAATTTAGGAAACTGGGCATCTCTTCTCTCACTTGTAACATGACATAACTAACAAATCAGTGGAGTCACTGTCTTGGAGGGCTGTTGTGTTAAGATAAATGAGATATACATGTGCTGCATTTGGCACTGTGACAGCTTACAGTGTAAAAATATATTTATTTGTCATGCAGATTGAAAATATCTTATAATAAGAGTATATTATGGTTAAAGTTCTTCCATAAGTGGATCCAAAATTCAGCGGGTATCATTTATTTGAAGAACTGGTCATGTTTAATACATGATAAAATGTTGGATAACTTCTTGCTTTATTTTATTATCTGGTGCTGAGGATGGACTCCAGGGTGTTGTGCGTGCTGGGCAAGTGTACTACCTCCGAGCTGTACTCTTGACCTTGGAGTTCATTTTAATCTGTGTAAACTGCTGGCCAAAGTCCAGAGTGAACACAGAGCTCGTCCTGCAGCCTGGCAGGTTGGCCAGCACAGACCACATGGTAGTGACTTGTGGCTGGTGTTTCCTGGACATTGTGTTGCAAATGTGGCATCAGCTGGTGAGACCTTTTCGAATGTGAACTGCCAGTCGATAAACCACGGTTATATTAATTGGCCATAGAATTTATCTCATAATGTGCGCGATCTGTTGAAGTGGTAAAATAAATTATTTTTAGATTCCCAATGTAAAATTATTTTCTCACTAGATAATTATAATTGGCTTTGTGTGTAACACAAATTTTAAATATTTTATGTTATTAGTAACACCACCATAACATGGGAATTAACAAGATAGAAATGCAAATGGGTTTTCCTGTTTCTTAAACTGTGGCTGGAAACTCAGAATTGGTTGTGTGAATTATTTTTAAAGTGCATGCTTTTTAACAAGGTCTTTGAAGTGATAATCATCTCTCCTTTTCCAACATCAAGGGGTAGTGACAGTGTAGCCTTTTTCTTGTTGGTGAAATTTTGGTTTTCGTTAAATTTTAAGTTAATAGACATTTATTTAGAGTTGTAGACTTCTGCCACTTTAGAACTAGAAGGGGCCTGATTTAACCGCCCCTCTACTTGCCAGAGTAGGAATGCAGGAGGACTGCTGGTCATCCTTATTGCTTCTAAGGGAAGTCGAGGTGGCGGCTGATAGGAAGCTGGATGTGTGGGCTCCGGGGTCACTGCCTTTAACTGGCAGTGCTACCTTGAGTAGGTGACCCGGTTATTATTCAAGCCTTTTCCCGAACTCATAGACAGGAATGATCATTCCTAGTTTGTCAGTTGAAAAAGAAAGAGCCAGCGATCAAACATTGTAAGACATGCTCCAAACTACAAAGCTGTGCTGTGTGTTAGATGAAGTCACTCTCCTAATCACCCCTCCCCCAGCCCTCGTGGGGAAGGAAGTGGGCTGTTCTGGGTGGTTACTAGAGTATACCTGGACTTAAGTATTTCTGTTACAAATACTGCCTAGTTCAGTAAGTTACTTGTGTTTACCAAGAGCTTTTAGTAAGAACGATACAGATCCATGCAGATGGATGGAGGGTGGGATCACATAGACATGGCTGTTTGTGAGTAAGCAGTGTGAATGCAGAGACGTGCTGAGCTGTCTGCCCCTTCCCTGGACAGTCTGCTGGGAATGCGCTGCTCTGGGGTACCCAGGCCCGAAGGCCGATCCACGTCCCACTGGTGCCTCCTGCTGGTCCTCTGAGCCCCAGGCCCTCTCTGTGGCCCTTCTGGAGTTTGTCACAGGTTCTTGTTAAACATCTTGCTGTCCGTTCTTTGCAGTCATGACCAGGTGACATCAGCCAGGCTCCTTGCTCCTGGAGTTTTCTTGTTTCCTGCTTCCTTTCTCCTTCATCCATTTGCATGGTGCTTCCTCTTTCCTGCCCAGCTCCGTCCTGCTGGCTCACCCTCTCCTTCACCCTCCTGTGTGCTGAGGAGCCCACTTGCCTCCTCTGCTGAGGCCTACGTGTGGTCCTGGCCTTTGAACCTCACCTTTGCGGCTCATTGAACTTACTCTGGCCAGCCACAGGACTCCGCATGTTGAGCCACTGCCTTCCCCTTGGCTCTGGTCTGCTGGAGGCCCTGTCCCAGTGCCTGCATGATCTCCTGACCTCATCCAGCCACCTCCAAGTGGCCTCCTTGGAGTGGTTGTCTCCAAAGCCTTCTCTAGCAGTTCCCATGTGCTTCTTTGCATATGTCATTTCCATAATTTCCCACCTCTAGTAGCTCTGGGCCCTCCTGTGTCATCCCCAGTTCTGCCTTTCTAAGTGCAAGTCCAAGAGCAGGGAGCCCACGTGGCTAGGAAGCCATAGAGCAGTGTCCCGCACAGAGGGGCAGGGATGAGGCTCCTCACGCCTGTGGACTCATAGGCTGCGGCATGGTGCGCCCTGGTGGTCTTGGGTTCCTCCTGTCTGTGGCTAGGGATCCTGCCTGAAGCCCGAAGCGGGGTTTGCCTCCTCCCAGCCCGGCAGGGAACTGATCCTTGGTCTGCTTCCAGGAAGAAGGTCCCCTCAGGGTAGCAGGGGCTTCTCCTCTGGAGCTTCTTCTTTCTTGTTTTGAAAGCACCTCTTTTCACCAAGTCTAGAAATCCCATTTTGCCTCCAGACAGCCCTATTTCAAAGGCTGGCAGAGAATTTGCTATGAGCCCTTTTTTTTTTTTTTTTAGTATGTTGCAAGAATTCTTCTTTGTGAAATTATAAAGGGAAACTTCTAGAAGCCTTGATCTCTGAATTAACATACCAGTGTCACTTTTCAATCAAACATTAAGATTTTAGCTAATGGTGTCACGAGGAAGCTGAGTCTTGTTAGAGTGTACAGACCTAGCCCTCCTTCCTCTGCTGTTTCTGTCTTAGAGGAGAACATTGAGACAGGACGCACAGACAGTTGGTGTGAGCGGAAGTATGGGTGGAGCTTACTGTAGTGCAGATTTACCTAGGGCAGCAGGTGGGTGGTGCTGTGGCTGTGTCTGTGCTGAGTGCAAGTGTGGATCATCCTCTAGGTACTGCTGGGGTCCAGGGGACCTGGGTGCTTATCGCTGTTTAGCCATAGTTTTCTTAGAGGTAACTTTGGAATTGCCAAACATGTTCCTTGCTCTTCACAGATGATCCTTGTTCCTTTAGGGGACTTAGTCATGTAAAAAACTTACAAAAGAATTTATGGAAAGAAAAAGTTCAAATCTGTCTCACTTGTTTTCTCATTGCTGAGAGAAAATGCCTGATTTCAAAGTCAAAGGAGGAAAGATCTGCTTTAGCTCACAGTTGGAAAAGTTTCAGTCCATAGTTGGCTGGTTCCAAGGAAGAGGCAACGCAGAGGAAAAAAAGTTCATGGTGCGGCCTCGAGAAGGCCTCAGGGAAGCTCGCCTCCCTTCCCCTTTATCCCACCCAGGCTCCCAGCCTTTTGGGTGGTGCCACCCGCACCCAGAGTGGACCTTCTGGCCGTCCATCCCTAGAACTGTGCTAATTCCCACCAGTGAAGTAATTTAGTATCACGTATCCTTAACCCCCAGCATCACAAACCTTAGATCTGGCCAGTTCCGAAAAGCCCCACCTCTGAGCCCCTGAGGCTTTGGGGGGCACATCTAGATACAAGCTATATCATAATCTAATCAAGACTCAGCCCAAGGTGGGAGGGTCTTTCAAGAAAGCTTCCCGTTTGGGTATCGCTAGCATAGGCTACGGGAGCTAGGAAGGTTATGGCCTTGTTGCATAAATAGAGGTTGTGTTGTTTGGGGTCTGAGACCTAACAAACCATTATCAATGTATTACATGCTGAGGGCTGAATGTCTTTATTTAACTACCACTGGTAAATCATGCTATTTTGGACCTGCTTTGTCCTGTAGGCTTGCTAATGTCTACCTACCTGCCAAACAGTAGGAAACTGATACAATTTTTATACCAAATTTTTAAAACATAGGAAGTAAAAAGTTTATCCAACCCTACAACAATAATTGCTCACATTTTGGGGTATATTCTTAGACAAATATTCATAAATATGTGCATATTTATACTTCTTTTAAAGCAAAAAAATATATAGAATTATACAGGCATTACTGCTTCGTAACATGGACTTTTACTTTGTATGTTGCAAATGTCTTTCCACAATATTCAGTATTGTCTTACATTTCATTTTATGGATTTATCCCAGTCTAGTTGCTTAACCTCGTAAGTTTCAATTTTCTTGTCTGTAAAGGAAATAGTAACTCTGCCTCTGTTGTCCAGGGGAAGAAATCAGGTAATATGATGAGGCAGGAGAGGGTCTGGCGGGAGTTATGCTCAGCAACTGTGCTGCTGTTTGTATTGTTTCATTTCCTTGCCATCTGCTAACAAATTAAAATATACTGTGGTCAATGCCTGTGATCTGTCTTATTCCCATCAAATTCATATATGTCATTTTTATCTCCTCTATAAAAAATGTAAAATTCTAAAATCAGGCCCTTTTTTCACCTTTACATCATAGGGTCCAAAGTTGTTGGGATAATTTGATGTTAAGCAAACCCCAGCTAACAGCACTGTCTCTGGAGTTCCCCCCTGAGATGAAGTCCGCCCCAAGTCCCTCTGGTGTCACCTTCCTCCCACCCCTGCCCCCCCATCCCCTGATGACTCAGTTCCATTTCAGTGGTGTTTCAGAGCTGGGTTCTGAGAGACGCCCAGCCTTGTCATGTGCTCCCTTTGCAAGCCTTGCCCCCCAGCTCTCCTGGGCGCCCTCAGGCCGGTAGCTGGCTGCAGAAGTTGAGTGTCAGAATCCAGTCATCCAGCAGTGTTGAGTGTGCACCATCTTACCTGGAACACTGCTTGATGTAGTCCAAAAGAAATCTTGTTGTTTTCATTCTTCAAATCATTAGGTTCATGTGGAAGCCAACACATTTAGATAGAAGTTCGGCCCTGTGTGTCAGTGTGGGTGGTTTGTAGTGTTTTTCAAGGATCCATCTCAATTTCTAATGAAGGATCCTTTCCCTTCCAACCTAAGTCAAAGGAGAATTTGTGTTCTGAAGTTCGGTATAGTAAAAAGCATCTGCATGCATTCAGAGTTGTCCAGGGCAGCTTTTTATGAGTAGTAATCAGCTTGACAGAGTGTATCGATTACAGTTTTTCTACGTTTCGGGAACTGCTCAGAATCCTTTTGACAGGAGATGGAGTGGCTGAGAGTGAGCTGCAGGGTGAGCGTCTCTCCCTTTGACCACTGTTCTCAGAGAAAATTTTATAGTGTCCATTATTGGGTAGTTTTAAATTTTTTTGGAATGATTTAAAAGTACCTTCTGTGTTCTCCTTTAAAATGCCTTATCGTTTTCCTTTCTTCTATCTCTTTCTTAGTCTAAAGCAGTTTTTGGCTCCCATTTCTTTGTCCTGGGCCTGCGTTGAGAGGAGAGATTTGGAGAGGCGTTTGCAGGCCTGACCTTTGTGTCGCTGAAGTGGATCTGGTTATTGAGAAACGTGAACACAAAACCCCAGCCATTCCTTTATTCATGGATGAAAGAACCTGACCAAATTAAAAAACAGGAGAGCCTTGTGGAGCCTGAATGTGTTAGGCTAAGAAATGCTCCCTGGGTTTTGAGGAAGAAGTGAACACATTTATAGCTTTAATTACTCATTTGGGATTTTGCAGTCTGTTGCCAAAGCCAGTTATCATCAGCTTTGATTAGAAATCAGAAAAGACAGCTGCTGAAATGCAGAATGAAAAGAATTGTATTGGATTAGAGAGGCATTCTTTTGACTCTGAAAGAGAAGGAAAGCATCTTTGGGAAACATCTGAATATGCATTTGTTTTAATAATTCAGTGGCTAGAGGTACAGTGGAGTACATTGTAAATTGGAGTGGTTTTCATTATTAAATTAAGTGCCTTTGTTCGGTTCATCTCGATTTGCCTGTTGGCTGCTGCCCCCTTTTCCTCGTTTAGCTCCATTTTGATGCAGCGTTACATCCTTATTTGTGAGTTGAAATGTGTCAGTATCCATAAACTAAATTCATGAAGCATCCTTCCACTCATCTGGGCTGATGAAACACCATTTACCAGTGTGAGGCCAAGCCAGGAGAGGCCTAGAAAATAATGCATTCAAATGCAAAGTTTAAAAAGACAGCATTCTTTATTCCAAGTGCTGTATGCATAGAGAAGCACTACTTTGAGTGGTATTATTTTAACAGTGTAAGGTGGAATTATTATAACATACCAGAATAGCCCTCATATAAGTCAGAATTTCAGAGTTAAATTCACTTGTATGTGTTCATAATTTTTAGAGTTAAGATTTGCATTGGGAAGATCTTTCTTTCTGGCTTTTGCAAGGCTGTTTTGGATATTTCCTGGAAACTTAGACGTGGCTAGTTCTTTTCATCTTGAGTTAAACAGGAGCATTCCTATAGAGATTATCGTGTTTGCACCTACGTGTATATATAATGTCATCGAAGTGTACCTATTCCCTAAGTCAGTATATAAATACTAATAGTTGTATAGATATTTGTATTTGCAGAAGAGTAAATATTTATGCAAATATAAAAAAATTATGAAACACTTTATCTTTATGTGCTCAGGCTTCAAAGTTAAAGCTGAAAATTTTCACCCAATTATTTAACTCTAGGCAATGTAATGCTTAAATAAAACCAAGATACCATTCTGTACCTACACAATAGATCAAAACAGCTTCCTTCATCCTCACTTTGGACCATCTGTTTAAAAGAAACTAAAAACCCTCAGGAAGTGAGCTTCTAATCTGTGGTTACGGGTTTAAAGACACATGTTCATTTGCACCACCCAGCACTGTGCGCTGAGTGCTGTAATACGTTTTGTATTAGCTGTGAGAGGCTGGATGGCTTGACCTTAGCATCTGCCAGTTACAGCTTCTGGGGAAGTTTACAGACTCCTTTGTGCGGAGGATTTAATTCCACATTATTTTAGCATCAACTTTAACAAATATTGGGAAAAATATTTTCCAGGAGCTATATTATCCTGAATCTTCAAATGCTTTTCATTTTCACCTTGTCCTTGTACATACCTGACAGAAGGAATCAGGGACGCGTGCCCATGACATTGTACATCTTGGAAGCCACTTAAACTTACCGGAGAGCAGGTTTGATTGGTGGAAATAGGATGTGAAGGTTATTAGCCCTGCATTACCTCTTAATAAATCCCATTTCAACTTTTGAAAAGTGCGCTGGTTTACGAGATTTGGGCATCTGTTAGCATTTGCGGTCTTGATGCACCAGCAGTGGCCTGGGTCTGCTCCTGGCCTGGACTAGGTTACAGGATGTCCAGGGCCAGTTCTTACAGGGCACCGGACAAGACAAACAACAGCAACAGGTTGCTGATTTCCTAAAAATGAAAGAATATTGGTCATAATGAAAGGTTTTAGTCAGTTATTGTATATAGAAAGAGTGCCGTTCTCTTTGTTCTTGTTTGGCAGAGTTTAATGAATTATCTACCCTCTGTTACAATTGTGAGAAGACTGTTAGGAAGAGTGTAATAAAGTGGTCCTGACCGGGCAGCCCTGGAGACTGAAATGACATGAGGAAGGCAGTGAGTGTCACTCTCAGTGTCTGTGGGCTGAGATCCGTGGTGTCTGACATGTGGTTTCCTTTCCTGTAACAAATTCTTGAGGTGATCATCTGACGAAGGGAATGGGTGTGTTGTGACTTGGCCTCGGAGGTTTCAGCGTGGTCGCTCAGGCCTGTTGTTCTGGGCTCAAGAGAGGCAAAGCACCACGGCAAGGAACGCGTGGCAGAGCGAAGCCGCTCTCACGGCGGGGACACGAGCAGCAGAAAAAGGGCTGGCTCTGCACTCTCCTCCACGGGCACATCCCGGTGACCAAAGACCTCTGACGCCTGACACTTTCAGCACCTAGCCCAGAGCAGGCCTTGAGCACTAGCGCTTTGGGGACCTTCCGGATCCCGGGTGTAGCCGGAGACGTGATTCTCTTGATCACTCGTGCAACACTGGACGGTAGGCGGTGTTGACAGTGGAGATCAGTCTCCCACCTTCCTGTGTGCACTGTCTCTGTGTGTCCTTACTTGTAGGTTATTCAAATAATGACCATGACCGACCTATAAATGGGACTCACTTCGTAAATGGTTGGATTGGTAAAATAACCTCTGGCATCTTGTTTGAACTCAGCTTCCAGCATTTGGCAGTCACCAACCATAGTAGGGATGAGAGAATCCTAGAGTCCCTTCAGCTGTGTGAGCCTTCCTTGTCATCTTCTCTGTCCACTGAGGCCTTTAAGAGTTCCTGAATATTCTCAAATGGCTGGATACTGTGCTTGTCTTCCCCCTCCTACCTCTCCCCCCACTATTTCCCCTCCCCCTCTCCTCCCCCACCCTCTTCCTCTTCTTCTTTTGGTGGGTGGATCCAAATGAAGGACCTCAGATATCCTAAGCACACTCTGTACTCTACCACTGAGCTATGCCCACAGCTCTGCAGTTGGATACTTTGGAAGGAATATTGTGTTTGGAAGCATTCAGTTAGAAAATGCACTGAGCTGTATGTTTTTAGACTCTTAGACCAAATCAACATCATTTAATAGTATGGAAAATATAAAAGACAGGCAAAAGCAATTACTGGAATCTTCACTCTTGTAAATATACATCACAGTCATGCTCAGACCAGTAAGACCGCAAGTGCCAGCATTCGTCAGAAGCTGACGGTCTGATTTCATGCCCGGTTCCCTCGCACAGACACACTGTTTGTTTATGTCAGTCATTAGAGCCCAGTAACTCAGTGAAAGTCATAGTTAATGTGACTCTATACACACATGGAAGAGCTAGGGGAGCAAATTATCCACAAACAGAGCCAGCAATGGCAAATCCATCATGAACTTATCTGGGGCCAGGAACAAAGCTGGCAGGGCCCTCGGTGGGAGGGTCTGTGCAGGGTTGGAGCCCCTGACCCACTCACCCACTCGGGAGGAGCCTGGGGCTCTCACCACTCTGCACAGCAGCATCCCATGGCCTTCAAGTCTCTCCTTTGCTTCTTATCCTACTGCACAGCAACTTTGATGTTTTCAGGGAAATTTTCATTGAATTTCACCCTAGGAATTAAAGGAATTTTTAGAGTTCTGTAACCTAGTAATCTTATCTTTCAGAAGAAAATGAATGGAGAAAATATGGCAAAATTTAATAAATTCACATTAAATAGGAAAAACACCTAATTAAATTACTGGTCTGAATTATAGAATCTTTAAAAAAATTAATAGTAATTTAATTACTTTCAGATTCGTAGAGTTTCTTACAGAAATTACTTCATTGAATAGATAGGAAAAAGTTACAAACAGCACAGAGGCTGTAAATAAGGAGCGTTTCCCAAGAAGCCACTGTGGACTAGTATTTGTAAGCTGTTTCTTCCCTGAAGTGTAGATATGTTATCCATTTGCTTGCAAAGTCTTTGTAAGAAGCAGAGTGTGCTTAGAGACATACTTTTTTTCAGAACTGGAGATACACTTGCTTAGCATACATGAGGGTTAAAATGGATCCTCAGTGAGAGACAGAGAGAGAGGCAGACAGACAGACAGACAGACAATGAGGAAGGAAGAGGAGGAAGAAGGATGGAGGAGAGGGGGAGGGGAGGGCGAGAAAGGGAAGCAGGAAGGAAGAAAGAAGAGGGAGGGAGAAAGGAAGGGAGGGTCAGCTACTTGTAACAGCATTGTAGAAATGGTAGTCATTTATTTGTTCATTTGCTGAACACATACGACTATAGATACATAATTTAAATGTATAAAAATGTGAATACTTTATATTTCTGAGGTGGGGTCTTGCTGTGTTTCCCAGGCTGGTCCTAACCTTCTCATCTCAAGTAATCCCCTCCCCCAGCCTCCTGAGTGCTGCTGCTACAGGGCCACACCTGACATGAACAAATACCTATTGTGCCGAATGCACGGCAAGTTCAGCAAAGTCCTTGCCTGTTACAGTGTGGGAGATGAGAGTAACTAAAAAAATAAAATAAGTGAATGTGTATTGAGTTATAAATTATGATATAGGCGTAATCAGGGTGCTGAAATAATTGAGGAGTAAGGAGATTTCCTTGAGAAAGGACACTTGGCTTCAGTCCTGAATGATGCAAAGAAATAGATCATGCACAAAATGGGAAGGGCAAGAGCCACACAGACAGAGAGAACACCGGGAAAGTTTGACGTGTTGTAGAAGTATGAGTCCAGTGAGACTACAAGTGCTTAGCCATGGGAACATTCTTACATTGTGAACATGGTCAGATTCGTAATTTGAAAGTATGCCAATGGCTGCTATGTGAGAAATAGATTTCAAGACAATATGTCAGCCAGGAAAAGACTCCACCTAGGTGTTCCAGACAGGTGAAATCTCACAGAACGATTGTATTATGCAAGTCTTATAGAAAAGGTTAACACTGAAGTAACTAGAAATCTGGCCATGTAGAATTTGAGGTGTGAAGCAAACAATTAGCAAAGGGTGTATGGTTGGCAGAGATGTATAGGCTGGAGGTACTGATATGGAAACCATCAAAATTCAGATGGTAATTAAAACTATAGGCAGGGTGATGTCCTAAGGAGAGAGTAAAGAGAGAGGAGGATTTGTCCCAAGCCTTTGACCTCAGCCAGGATTAGGAGAGTCAAGGGAATTGAAGTGGGAGAGCCACTTCAGAAGAGTCAGGGAGCAAGGGAAGAAAGCATGGTGTGTTGTTTCTAACAGCTCTACAAGACTCCAGTAGGACATGGTCCAAACGGCCTTCATAGAAATGCCTGGCAACACACGTGACAGGGCCCAAGGCTGAAGTTCGCTGTAGGCCGGGATGCCCCAGTCTGACCAAAGAGCCTGAAAGAATGTAAAGATCACACTGTTTCCCCAGCTCGGGCCCCTGCTCAGAGCCAATCCAAAGGAAGGGAGCAGGGAGCATAGTAACATTTGATGTGAATGCCTCTGAGCTCCACTAGGTTTCTTCAGTTTTCCCCTTGGACCTGCTACTATGGTTAGGGTGACTTCCAAAGGCCGTGTGTCAAAGCGTGGCCACAGCCTGTGGCCCTGTTGAGAAGCAGGGGCACCCTGAGGAGTGAGGCCAGTGGAGGAAGTTAGATCATCCGGGGCTGCCCTTCAAGAGGATATTGGGACCATGGTGCCTTGCTGTTTCTCTGCTTCCTGGCTGCCGCCCTGCCACATGCTCCATCCACTGTGACATGCGGTGCCTTCACAGGCCCAAAGCAGAAGAGCCCAGTGGCCACAAACTAAAGTTGTTAAGACAGACACTAACTTTCTCACCCTCTTCGGTTGATGGGCTGAGGCATTTTGTCAGTGACGGAAGGCTCGCTGACGTGCCTGCCATGTGGCAGAGATCCATCCTCTCTTCCAAGTTGCTTTTTCTTACTACTTGGTCCTTACACTGCACAACACCATCACAAAATAACTCTCAGGGTCATCTCAGTCCAGTTCCACAGCCTTAGTAAGTGAGGAGAAATCCATTCACGTGTCTGAAAGTCACTGGTTAGTGCAGTCTTGTTTGGTAGGTTGTTGGGACTTTATTTCTTTTGCAGCCTGATGAGTGGTGCGCTGAAATGGAGCCCAGGTAGCAGCATTTACCGGGCTTCCTGAACCTACAGGCCTGTCTACTCAGGGCTGCTGAAAACCAGGACCATTTCTATGGCCTCTCCGAGGTTTTCTCTGTGTATCCTGGCCAGGGCAGGCCATCCTGACTGAAGAGGTGGGGTTAGAAAATTGCAAGTGATTGGTGTCTTTGAAAGTCTTTATCAGTCTCCACATATCTCCTCTGGTCCAAAGCATCATTCACACATAGCTATTGTACCCTTGGAAGACATTTTCTCTAGTAATAGAGTCTTGGCCGCAGTAAGATCTGGCTCTGCTCAAGGACCAGAATTGGAAAAGAGGCTGCTAAAGGATCCATTCACACTGGATCTTTATTAGAGTTCTGTATAATGCCTAATGTGGAGCAGAGTTTGGGGTCTTTCAGTTTGCTTTGCTACCATAATTAGAGAGATAAGGGCAGAAATTCTGTTTTGTGGTCCCAGTGCTACTTTCATAGCAAGACAAAACATGTATTGTTTTACTTCACTGCTCAACAGACCACACTGCTGTTCTCTGAGCTTGTGTTTAATAAGTATGTCTCTGGGGCCAAAATGTCAACTGCATCCCCCTGAGCTCGGTGACATCACCGAGCATGCTCGCGTTCCTTGCCAATACTCCACATTGTGGAGCTGATCACATTACCGCTTTCTGCACACAGATGCCAGGGTCAGGGCGTTAACGAGCCCGGGAGCTCAGAAAGGATGAAGATTCCAGGCAGAGTCTGTCCATGTTGGAACAATGGGCGGCTGTTCTGGGTGGTGGTGGCGACTTTGCAGAGGGGGGCTTTGCCTCGGTCCGGTTTTCTGGGCCTAGCTGCCCCGTGGAAGCTGAATGTCCAGAATGGTCTAGAAGATGATCCTCTGTAAGTCACAACTACCGTTTTGAATGCTGAGTTTTGGAATATGCCACAGACAGCCCTGACATTGTACAATTGATTAAAATTTTATGACCTTCTAAAGTAACTCATATATTTCCAGCTTGTGTGACTTCTGGAAATAATATATTTCAGGAGCCAAAAGTTGACTCTTCATAGCAGATAGTGCACAAATAAGTTCTTCTGTTGTCTTTGAAGATTACAGTGCCAAAGTGTGTGTCAAATAAATGGAAATTTCTTTTCACATTAAGTATTTTTCTTATCAGTGTGAGGTATATGATTTCATTCATTTCAAGAACTTTGGTGAGAGGATGTGTGTATATAAATGTCTAAATCTAATTTGAGGAACTTTGGCAGATTTTTATGGCTAGGAGGGGCCCTTTGGGATACAGCTGGAATAACCGATGAATGGAGAGCAAGTTTGGAGGATATTGTTTGTCTGATGCAACACCAGGGTTTGAACCCAAGGCCTCGTGCATGCTAGGCAAATGCTCTGTCAATGAGCTACATCCTCAGCCTGTGTTTTCACATTTTAAAGCTGCGACTCTTACACTTTTCCCTATTACTTTCTCAACTTATTTTAGAGAGAAGAGTAGAAAAGGGTCTTGTTTTCAAGGCAGCTGGTTTGCACTGAGAAGCAGAAGCCCAGAGCAGGAAAGGATATTCTCAGAAATGAGCTCACTAAAGAAAAAGTAACGTAGAAGAAGTAGAAGCAGTTTAGGGACCAAAGCTCCCCATCTTTTTCTTCCTTAAGCAAATACACTTGCCGCTGACGGCACTGAAGTCTTTTCACTACTGCTTTTTGGTAGATACTTAGCTTTGCCAGTGTGGATTCAGAAAGTGACTGTGTTCATGCAGCAGCAGGAGACAGTTCCTAGGCAGCTTCCGGGACCATGGGCTCATATGCCTCTGTTTAGGGAAATTGACCTTTCCTGGTTTCTGTGGCCAGGTTGGTTGATGTCCTGTTTGTTGCATGTATTTATTTGATGTTAACAGTCTTTGATTTGTGGTTACTCAATGTATTTAATAGAGCCAAAAGGCTAAATTATTTCCCAACCTCAGGGCCTGCCTGGAGCAGCATGGGAGACGTTCGTATTCTGCACCAGCGTATCTGAGTTTTTGTCTCACTTCATATCTGACCAAGTGCATAAATATAAACGAAAGCTATGGGGTTTATAAGCTGTCCAGGTGCAAGTAGGAATTAATTTGAGAACTAAATAACACATAAGGGCTAGTGGGTAAGTAAAGTACCATGTAAACTTTTATGCAATAAAAGGCTTTAAAATGGGCACAATAAATGCATGAAATGAAGGGAACGTTTCCTTATTGCATCATTCTTCCCTTTGGCCACTTCTTTGCTTCTTCCTTCATCACTCAACAACAAAAATAGCAGCAAAAGTTGATGAAGTGTTGAAAGCGTAAGAATAGAGAGCAGAACAGAGTTTGTGACCTCAAAATTTTAAAATACTTGAGCACATACACTCTTCCCCAACTCATGAAGAATGGCGGTTCGGTGCAGGCTTTTTAGCTGCAGGATACCAGGAGGAAGAGCAATAAACCGCCTCAAGGAGAAGAGCTTTCTGGTGCAGAGACAGGCACGTAGAGGGTGCTGGGAAGCCAGGCTGGGCAGCAGCATCCAGCAGGTGTGTGGGGAGACAGTCACAAGCTTGGGGAGTGATGCAAAGATGCAGGAGAGCACATGCTGAAGGTTTCGAGTCTGAGGAACTTGTTGCAGAAGCAGCTCCGGTGCATTTGCCAGTCAAGCACTCAGGAGAAGGGGCAGGAGGCACTTCTGGTGACTCTGGAAGCCAAGAGGGAAATGGAGCATGAGCCAGGCGCAGCCCCAGCTCCCCACTGCCACAAGCCCAGCAGCAGACGCAAAGGGCACAGCCCGCAGTGGGACCCTCACGGGCATGCCTGGGCGTGGTGTTCAGCACGTTATTGTGGTATATAGTGATTACATTCAGCTTGAGTTCGGGGGCATAATAGCACGTGTTCATCATTACCCCCAGCCCCTCCCTCCCTCTCCTTCCCCACACCCTCTTCACATCTGTACGGCACCCACCTCTGTGTCTTACCGTAGCTCTTTGGTTATGCTACTTAAATCACTTACATTTCAGGTCTCTCATTTTAGAGAAGCCACGCAGTGTTTAACCTCTATCTCATATGACATTATGGTCCCAAATCTAATTTTTTTCCTACAGGGACTCAAATTTATCCTTCTTTATGGCTGAGTAGCACTCCGCTGAACACATTTTCTGTATCTATTCATCTCTTGACTGGTGTAGAGCCTGCCCTCATGATTTAGTTATTTTGATGCTGCAATAAGCATGGGGATGCATGTAAAACTGTAATATCATGACGTTAGCTGTTCAGGAAGATGATCAGAAGAAAAGCTGGGTCAAATGGAATTTCTGATTTGAGTTTGTCGAGAAATCTCCAAACTAATTCCCATAGTGATTGTCCTAGTTTACATTCCCAACAGTGGACAACAGTTTCTTTTTCCCTACAACCTTGTCAGCATTCATCAGTTTTTGAGCCCTTGTTCATAGCTGTTTTCCTAGAGTAAGGTGTGTAAATCAAACACTTCACTTTCTCAACTATAATATACCAATGAATTTTAGGAAATTAACAGATATGCAGGTATGACCACAGCTCAGTTTTAGGACATCTGTCATCCTCAAAAGATGATGTGTTACCTTTGGCAGTTGGTCCCTCCTAGCCCAGCCCCAGGCAGCCACGTATCTGCTTTGTGGATGCAGATTAACCTTTTGTGACCATTTTGTAGAGATGGAAGGAAATAGTAACACGTAATTTTTTGCATTTTAAATTCTTAAACTCAGCATACTATTTTTATGGTTTATCCATTTTAGTTATATATAGATCAATCCATACCCTTCATAATAATCCATTGTGGATAGATTATATTTCACTCACTCAGTGGGAGATGGAAATTTGGATTTTCTACTTTGGTGCCATTATAAAGAATGCTGTTGTGAATTGGGGCACACAGTTCTTGTGTAGACACATTTCATTCCCAGGAGTAGGTGACTGACTTGTCAGGTAAATGTGCGTTTAGCTCTCTAGGAAACTACCAGGCTCTTTTAAAAGTGGCAACATCATTTTACATCCCTACTAGCAGTATGGGAGAGTTCCAGCGTATTCGCGTCCAAGCCAACTGGAGTTAGGTTGTGTTCTCTCTCTCTCTCTCTCTCTCTCTCTCTCTCTTTCTCTCTCTCTCTCAAATTATAGGCATTTCATGGTATCTTGTGATTTTAATTTGCATTTCCGTAATGGCTAATGACCTTGTAATTTGCTTTTTAAACATTGGTATTATTTCTTTTTCTCCTTTTTTTTCTCCTTCTCCTTTTCCTTCCTTCTCCTCCTCCTCCTCCTCCT
>PVIR01012611.1:0-27852 GCA_004026965.1 Petromus typicus
GAGACTGATTTTTAAGCTCCTCATATATTCTAGATAGTAACCCTTTGTCTGAGGAACAGCTGGTAAAGATTCTTTCCTATGCTGTTGGTTGCCTTTCACTGTTGGTGGTTTCCTTTTCTGTACAGAAGTTTTTTAATAGAATGAGATCCCACTTGTTGATTTCTTCTGCCAGTTCTCATGCTGTAGACATTCCATTCATGAAATCTTTCTCTAAGCCAATGTCTTCATAGTTTTACCTAACCTATTTTGCAGCAAATTTAGTATTTTTATTTTAATATTTAGGTCTCTAATCCACTTTGATTTTAGCTTGGTACATGATGAAAGAGATAGGTCTAGCTTTAGCCTTTGGCAGGAAAAAGCCCAGCTATTTCAGCACCATTTGTTGAAGAGGCTATCTTTCCACCATTGAGGGTTTTTGGCTCCTTTGTCAAAGCTGAGGTGACGCAATGTTTTTGGAGTTGTTTCTGGACCTTCTAATCTACTCCACTGATCTTTAGGTCTGTTACTTTGCCAGTACCATGCAATTTTCATCATAGTGGCTTTATACTACAGTTTCAAGTTGGGGATCATAATACTCCCCACCATGTCCTAGTTGCTTAGAATTGCTTTCGCTATTTTAGGTCTTTTGTGGTTCCAGATGAATTTTTGGATCATTTTTTTCGAGATCTGTGAAATATGCTGTAGGGATTTCAATTGAGATTGCATTGAGTCTATCTAGTTATTGTGGGAGTATAACCATTTTGATGATATGTTTCTTCCTACCCTGGATTAAGGTATGTCTTTCCATTTTCTGATATTTTCTATTTCCTTTTTCAGAGTGCTTGTAGTTTTCAGAGTAGAGGTCTTTCACCTCCTTTTTAGATTTCTTCCTAGATATTTCATTTTTGGGGGGCATATATTGTGAAAGGGATTGACTCCTCAATTTCTTTCTCAGTGGGCCTGTTGTTTGTGTATATAAAACCTATTGATTTTTGAGCATTGACCTTGTATCCAGCTATGCTACTAAATTTGCAATTAAGTCTATCAGTTTTTTGGTTTAATTTTTGGAACCTCTATATAGAATGTATGTCATCAACAAATAAAGACAATTTAACTTTTTCATTTCTTATCTTTATTCCTTGTATTTCTTTCACTTGCCTAATTGCTGTGGTTCAAATGTTGTCTGCTTGCTTGTTTGTTTTTGTTTTTGTTTGTTTTTGTGTTTAATTTTGGAAAAAAAAAACCTATATTATTCTGATTTTTCTTTTTTGAAAAAAAATGCATTGATTAGCCTGGGGATTTATATAAGTGGTTCCAGCAACTTCTTAGCAATCACAAGGTCCTTAGTTTGATCCATGGCATCACTTATGCTCCCTTGTTTCTCTTCCAATGTGCACATTTCATCCTACTTCCCAATATTTATCATTCTAAATGCAATGGCAACTAGAAGAGATTTTTCATGGCAAATCAATCTTGGACAACAAAGGCAAAGCAGAGGGTGTCACGTCCCTGACTTAAAATTATACTGCAAAGCTGCTCTGATAAAAGCAGCAATATACTGACAAAAAAATCCAAAATAAAAGGAACAAAGAAACAAATACAGACACAGGATCAAAGAAACAGAATAGAAGATGCAGAAACAATTACTAACATTCAGCTGCTTTATCTTTGGCCACACCCCTTCACTGGAAGAAAGACAACCTATTTAATATACAGTGCTGAGGAAACTGGCTTTCTACATGTGGAAGATTAAACCTAGATGTATATCTCTCACCATGCACTCACCTGAATTTGAAATGGATCAAAACTGAACATTAAAACAGAATCATTTGTTGAATGATAACATAGGTAAAACTCTTGAAGACTTAGGTGCAAGCAAAGATTTTTTGAGTAAAACACCAATCACACAAGAAATGTTAAAATCAAAACTTGAATTTCTTTATTTTATAAAGTCCTTCACCAAAAAAGAAAATAACACTAGAATGAAGGGAAGAGACATCTGCAGAGTGGGAAAATTATTTTACCAGATATTCCTCATTAAAATGACTAATATCTAGATTTCATTTTTAAAAACTCCAAAAATCAGACCCCTGAAATTTAAAGACCCAATCAAAAATTGGAATCTGACATGAATAAACACTTCTCAGATGAAGAAATACAAGTAAATACAGATATATGAACAAATGTTTAGCACCTGGTAATCAAGAAATGCCAGTTGAAGAACAACATGAGATTTCATCTCACTCCAGAAGGAATGGCTATCATCAACATAATCCCAAAGAAATGCTGGCAAGGGTACTGGGGCAACAAACCCCTCTCCATTATTGGTGAGAATGTAAATAGATACAACTAATATGGAAATCAATGTAGGGATTCCTAAAAAAGCTGAAACTAGAAGTTCCATTCAACTCAGCTATTCCCCTTTTTAGGTTGTTTCTGAAAGTGTTCAAAGCATCATAACACAGTCATACATGCATACTCATGCTTACAGAACCATAATTTGTAATAGCTCAAACTTGGAAACAGCCCAAACATCAATCAACAGATGAATGGATAAAGAAAATGTGGTTTTAATATACAACAAGGCCTTATTATTCCATAAAGGATACATTTGAGACACTGCCAGGTAAATAGATGTACCTTCAGACTACACTTTTAAGCTAAATAAGTCAGACACTCATGTTTACGTATGACATTCTTTTTCTTATATGAGAAATCAAAAACTTTCATAAGGACATAAATAGATGATAGATATTCTGATATTTTAAAAATCTGCTAAATTTGAGATACCTGCATAGTTGTTAATAATAAATTCCAATATGTAGAAGCAAGCCACTTAATAAACAATCATAAATGTTGAATTAGAAATTATTTATCAGTTCTTAATGAAAGAATAGATTTATATGAATTATTTAATACATCTTACAATCATTCATTGAATGTTTGAGGGACACATTTATGAAAGTTTTTAGGTAGCACTTGAACTCTCACAATTGTACTAGATTACTGATAGACATTTTAAGACTCTGTAATCACCAGTACCTTATGCTAAAATTCTTTTTTTGAAAATGGATTACCTAAATTAGTTTGTACTAACCTCACAATTTGGGAATGGTCAATTCTATGAAACTGAAAAACTGTTAGAACATAGAACCATTTTAGACAATTATTGTTAAGTAAAATATTCTTCTATAACATTCTTAAAATATGCTAGAATTTTTGAAATATTGTGTATTATTATCAAGGGGAAACTTTTATTTCAAAATTTTCTCAGTAAGTACTTTATAAAGTTATAACCTTGATCTTATGGCTTCAAGCATAAATGCTTATCATTATTCAGTATATAGCATGAAAATAAGGAAAACCAAGATAAGTGCACAAGATTTCAGTGAAAATATAAAATATTTCTTTTGAAGATAAAATTCCATGGGTTGGGGATTTATCTCAATGACCCTGTGACTGTCTCATAAGCACAGAGCCTGGAGTTTGACCCTAGTACTAGAAACAGAAAATAAATAAATAAATAAAATTTGTTTTTAAAAGATGAATTTTCATAAAAGTATAATTCTATGACAGTTGAAAATAATTCTGATGTGTTACTAAGATTATAAAAATTCCAGATATAATAAAATATCTTTTAAAATTAAAAATTTAAATAATCTGTAAGAAGAGTTAATATAATGTAGAAATAAATCTAATTTGATGACAAATTTAAAATATTAAAATTATGTAGGTTATTTTTCATGCCTTTTCCTTCCCCTCTATTCTCTTCTCTTCCCTAGATTTTCCTTCCTATCTTCAAAAACTCTGTTTCCTTATTTCCTACCATTTTTTCTTTGTTTTACTTTTATACTAAGATTTTAAATTTCTCATATAAATTAGAAAACCAAATTTCAAAATAATATTGTGGTGTAAATGTTCAATTAGCATTTTTCCAACAGTGAAAAATGCATTTATTTTTTGACATTCCTGTGTGCATTGAAAAAGCACTTTCACAAAGTGAGAGAGTATATTTAGAAGTTAGTTTAACAATGTTTGGTAAAACATTAAATTGCAAAATCTTTGATCTAGCACTTCTATCTATTAGAAAACTATGTATAACTTGCTCAGAGAAACTGTGACAGAAGGGTAGAGGTAATGAAAGTTATATGTTTTGGTAGAGAAAATGAGGAATTATTCTCCTTTTGTAAAATAGTTCATATAAGACTCAAGTAAAAGTATTATTTCAGGATAAGATTGGGGTGAAAGAGGCTTCCTTTCAAAAAAATCACTGGAGTTTTTTTGATTGTATAGGATGCTATTTAAATAAAATTCTCTTGGATGTGCATAACAACCAAATAATGATTCTGACCACACTTAACTTCTGGCTGAATTTACTTACATAGTAAGCATATTTACTGTGTTTAATGAAAGTTTGGCATAGACTTATGGCTTCCAGTGGAATATAAACTAAAAAAGTAATTACTCTTTCAAAGGGTTAGATCACATTCAAAACTTGTAAAATGTTGATATTATGTTGTTAAATATTTCTAACCCATAACTATGATTTTAGTTTTCTGGGTTTGAAAATTATTTAGTTCATAAAGCTTAACACTATGTAGTAATGTTTGGGTTTTGCTACACTGTTTCTTTATTTTTTATCTTACTTTTCTTTAACAATTGAACAGATTCGACTTAGTATATTTGTTCTTCATCCAAAGACCATCTTTATAGACAAATAGAGATATTTTCTGTTTATAATTTAAATTGACTTGTATCATAAAATTCTGAAAATTAGAACATTCAGTTACATCTTAGTAGATACTTCATAATTTCAGCAATACTTTTATCTCCTTTAAAATCAATTACATGATCTGCGGTGTGGAAAATGTTTATCCAAGCTTCTTATGGAAGTCTGTGCCATATCTGCTTTTCATTGATGTGGTGTCTACTACCTGAAGGCAAGAGTTTCACAGTTTTCAGCCTGTGGAGAATGTACTTGTTACACATGAACATGATGAAATATTTTCTTTGCTAAAGGATTGGTCATGCTCTGGTCTTAGTTTCCCATAGGGTAACTTAAGAAGACCATCTGAAAGTACAATTTCTTCTTCCCTTTATTCACCCTTTTCTGGAGCAACTCTAGCAGTGGGAGTGGCCACATTAGTTCTCAGATTTCAAGGCTAAAAATGATGAGCTAAAATCCAAGATATGCTTACTATAAATCTTTACACCTGGGCTGTTTAGTCAATTCCTCGAGCTCCAGTTTCTCTATATAATATTCTTCAATATAAAATGCTGCTGTGAGCGTGAAATAAGACACCTATGAAGTCTAACTTATAAGATGAAAAGAACACATATTTAAATGTAATCAGTCCATATTGTCTGTGTACAGGTAGAGAAATAATGTGGCTTAGAATTTAGACACTTTAAAAAATTCCAGCAGTCTAATGTTTTAAATACTAGTATCTGACTTTATAATTTTTTTTAAATTCACTTTATTGGTATGGTCCATATACACATCATTATCACACATGACATTGAAAATCAGACCTCATAAATTAAATGATGTGAACACTCATCAAATTTTTCTTAACCTGTAATATTAGATTAACAAGAATGACTATCTTATGGGATTGTTTTCAAGAATCTAATTAGTGAGCATAGTTTCACCCACTGTAACTAGTGATTGATAAGTTAAAAACAGAATATGGTTCAGACCTATATTTCTTACTTCACTTGTGTAACTATTTTTGGACTTCTCTATATTTAAAAGCTGAGAAAAATGTCAGAGAGGGAAGCAAATAATTGAAAATGGTTATATTTTTCTAAATTTACTATAAATCAGCCTTAAGTTTGCCCTTGAGACATCTAGATCAATACATATACTACAAATTCTGTGTAAATATGACTTCATCTCTTCTTTACTCACACATGTGAAAACAATTCAAAGCCTGATTAGCAATTATGTTCAGGTTTGTTTCTCCTCCTCAAAATGTCACCATTATACCCGAGTCAGTAGAAAACACACCTACAAATTGTTTATATTCCTCCTTACAGTCAATGGAAAATAATTTGTCTGCCTTGAGCATGAGTATCTTCTAAAAACAAATATAAAATAAGTAAGTGGGTAATTTCTAAACCTCAGTCATGAAGATAGTGTGGTCTTCCTTTTCTCCATTGTAGCAATCTCTCGGGGAGATGCCAGCAGCTCCTACACTTGATATGCTCCCCAGGCTGAGACCTGCAGCCACCTGCCAAAAGCCAGGTGAGTTCATCACCCTGAGTTCCAACTGTCATGATAGACCCTGGTCCAGAACCAACAAGATAGGCCACTCCTAAATCCCTCAGTTGCAGAAATGCCAGGTAAGAAAATGTCTTAAACTGTCGCATTCTCAGGAATTACTTATGCAATTAATATCATTCAATTTTTATTGCTCTTATTTATTTCATTTCTATTATAATAAATGCAACATTTTTTATAAGAGAAAAATTTTACAAAAGATATTTTCTTTCCAGATATTCACATTCTCAAGTTAATTAAAAGATGTATAACAGTGAATATTAAAGTAACTCATAAGTGGAATGCAATCTTGGTATGAAATTCCCATGAAAACATCCCTGGGCAGAGGTAAAAGAAAAATAAAGACCAGTGGAAAAAGTGACTGGACATAGAGATCAAAATATGATTTGGCTAATCACTTTAGTTAAATCCCTTCTTGGTTAAGGAAGAATTTAAGATAAAAATTTTGGTGTAATTCATGGAGCTCTGTATTTAAAGAGAAAACTAAAAAGTTCAACAGAAAATGAGTAGCAATTATGAATAGAAATTGTACAATATGACTTCCATTTTATCCAGAATAAGTTTATAGAAAGCACAAATGTAATAGATGAAATGGACCAAGGATTGCACAGTGGGAAGACAGATTATTGTTTGTTATCTTTAGGAAAGACATTTTTCACATAGTGAAGACGGAAATTTTCTATCAAAAACTAGAAGTCCAGTCAGTAATAGAAATGTTATGATTTGACAAGAAGGATCGAGCACCCTTGAGTCTAGGCATAATCTTCACCCAAAGCCTGTGGGCAGTAGGGCTATTTTGGTTTTCTCTCAATGAATAACTCAAACTTTTCAAGCACTTCTATGCTTTCTTCCTTTCTCATAGTGGAGCAGTAGAAGTTAGCAACCATAATTTTCTATGGCTCCAAAAAAAATTAATATCTCTCTATTCCTGTGTGTCTACAAGTCAGTAAAGTCTGGGCTCATTGTTATCATTTAGGTTCCAAGGCTAATGTAGACTCCACTTAACAGGGCCTTCCAGGGAACCAGAGATGAAGGAAAGATAACAGCAAAGTGCTATTTCTGATCCCATACCCATTAAGGAATCTACGTCACTTTTACTCATGCTCTCCTGACAGAAATAAACCATAGAGTCCCCAGGATGTGGGTAATATATTTCTCCTTCAGGTGGAATAACATGTGTTTGGGGAAGGAAGAGATAAGAGATTATATATGCAACCAAATTATATCTTTTATTTTCTTCATTTATTGATTTATGAATTTAAAAATAAATAATCAAAATCAAGGGTTTTGATTACACTGGATAATAAGCTTCAGTAACCCTCTAATCCTTTTGTTCTGGAGAAACCTTTCAGGACATCTGACACATAAGGTAGTTAGAGTCAGGCTGCCCTACTTAAAGCACCAGCTTCACCATCTGCATTTACCTTCCTGCCCACCCCTAAAGGACATCTCAAAAAGAATTCCTAGACATTCACAGAATACCACTTGAAAGCTGCTGTTTTAAACCATTTCCCAATTGATTCATGGGTCCTCTCGGCAGCACCTTTAAACCATAATTATTTCCTACCCAGTTTTGATTTGGACAGTTACAATAAAACAAACTCAGTAGCTCTACAGAATATTTCACACAACCTGATTCTCATTTTTTCTCATTCCCCTACACAAACTGTCAATGTTGAGTGTGAGAGTGTGATCATGATATGTGTATAAGATGTATCTATTTCACAATAAAAAATAATTCATACTACAAAGTGCAAAATATCTAATACTGAAAGGAACCAGGTACCTAGAAAAGGAAACTTTATGATAAAAATATCAATGCTATCTTTTATTATCTTCAGTTGAGAAAGTAGCAAAGGTCAATAGTGACACATATCACAGAATGAGTCAAGCACATGGTAATATGTCCTAATGTTGATTACAAATGGAGTCTCTACATTTTACAGTTGGTTGTCCAAATTTAAATTTAATATATTTTGACAGATGGTATGTTCTCAAATTACTGTTTAATTTAAATTTTAATACATGTGAACAAATAATTTTCTTAAAAATGACATGATCATATTATTATTGTACAAATGTTCATTATCTGTTCATATCTCAGGTACTCTGCTTATTGATTACTGATGTATGGGATGTACAGACATATCTGTGGAACATACCAGAGGATGAAACATACTTGTCCTGCAGTTAGAATGATTAATTTATAAAGATGATTAAGTACTTAAAGCAGGTTTGTTATTAAATACACAAAATAAATTTTTCTACTATATTTTCTACTATATTTCTACTATATCTAAATTAGATATATGTTGTGCATTACTTTAAATAGTCCAAAAATTAAGGATCACTAGTACCTTCCACCTTCTGATTTCAGCCAATGAAAAGACTAACTAAAAGAATGAAACCAAATATTATTTTTGCATTTCTATTTTTTAATTCTTCATACAATGTCATTATATTATGACTTTTATGATAGACCTTTTATTTTTAATATTAAGCATTCAGATGAACATACCTCTGAACAATACTAATGTAACTACCAAATTTTCTCCTTTCTTGTTGTCTTCTCTGTTTATTCTTCACAATTTTGGTGGGAGACCCCTGCTCTTCTGCAGTGTATCAATTAATCCTATTCAGTAAAGTCCTAAAGAGATCATTCCATTTTTGTCTATTTATTTTAATAATAATCCCAAGCACAGAAGTTAAATGATGTGTGTCATATACTTTAAATTTTCTTTTGTAATTACTTAGCTTGAAAGTTTCTATACTAAAAAATGTGTGAGCTCTTTGCTACAGATAAATAATTTATTCCTATAATTAAACTGATGTAAAATGGAATATGTTAAATTTCCCTTGATATTAAAAATATTAATGATGGAATCCAAAAAATAAAGAAAAAGGTATTTTATTCTTTGAAAAACTATTATTCTAAAACACTCACAAAAGATCTTTCAAACGAAAAAGCAATCAGCAAATGCAGTGACCTAATTTTATAAACCATCTAAAACTACATTTCTATTGATATTTCTTTCACCTTCTTCCTATTACCTTGAGTTGGAGCTCCTTTGTTTAATCTGTTGTATCTCTGCTATATTGTTTTTACTTTAAAGCAGAAATAAATTATATTTTACTTCAGCTTTAGTCAGTCTTTTTGAAAATCAGAAAGCTATAGTATTATTTAATAAAAATTATACAAGTTGATAAAATGAGTAGTTACATATTAGTGTTCTCTAGAAGAACAGAATCAGTGGGAAATATATGCATAATATTCAAATGGATTGATTAGGTAGGTTACAGAAGCAGAAGCATGAGAATTCGTGATGGCCTCTCAGAAGGAAGCCACAGAAAGAGAGAACTGAGTACGCAGTGTCAGACCAAAGGGGAAGCTGGAATCTCACTAGAAGGCTGAAGACAGTAGAGATTAATATTCAAATGTGATAGTTAAGGCAAGAGCTCATCCAAAATGGGAACTCCCCCTCTTTGTTTTTCTTTTTATTCTATCCAAGCTATAAACCTGTTATGCTGCTGCACATATCCTGGCGGATGGTCTTCCCTCAGTTTGATGGCCTATATGTCACTCATGAACAGACTCAGTTTATTAATCTGCTAGAAATTTTTTACACTTAAACTGATGTTTTTGATTAATGGTCACAATCTAGCTCTTGTAAGCTTGAAAGCCCGACACATTTCCTAAAACTATACTTAATCCCCAAATATGGTAGCATGCTCATAATTGTATCTAAGATAGTACTATCTTCTGTACAAATGGCAACACTCTATTTCTTTCCCTATCATAGAGGACATTTTCCCTTTAAAATGATGCTTTGTCAGTTCCCAATATCCTGTGAGTTAATATTATAATAGAGATTTAACAATACTTAAAATAATCAACGGTATGTTACAAAGAAAACATTAGGTTAATACAAGTGTGTATGCACCAGAATATTAACAAGATAGGAAATAAATATCATGATAATTATAACCCTCATTTCTCTAGCTGTTCAAGTGATCATTGTTACTCTTGATTACAACCTTCTACTACTATTCTCTATCCCTTTGGCAGATCCTGGAAACTACTGGACCCACCAAACTTAGAGTTTGGCTAAATGTCCTTTGATAACCTACTCTTAACAGGCTCATTTTCTTGCTGGAGTGCTATAAATATGTTTTAGGTTTCCAGGAATGAGTATTATTTCATAACCATTTTCTAGCGGTCCCTAAAATATCTGATTATCTTATCTTTTCCCAAAGTACAGTTACTTTTTTGACACACTTGGGAACTTTTGGGTTGTTTGTAAGTGTTTGGATCTCATTTTTCTTTAGCAGTTCATCTAGAAATACAAAAAGCAATCAGATATCATTGTTACATTTTTTCTTCAAAAATATTAAAAATATTGTCCATATACAGTCACTAAATTCCTTGCACCTCACAAGTGGCAAATTAGGATCACCAATTAGATATATGTTGTGCATTACTTTAAATAGTCCAAAAATTAAGGATCACTAGTACTTTCCACACTCTCTGGTCTCAACCAATGAAAAGACTAACTAAAAGAATCACTCATCTAATTAAAGCAATTCATATCTAAGATATTGTTTCTCTAGAACCACACACACTTCTAGGACCCATTAGCTAGGATTTTCTAGAGGAACAGAATCAATATGTGTAATTATGCAAAGGAGAGTATTCGATTGTCTTACAGAATTAGACATGGAAGATACACAGTGGCCATCAAATGATGTTGCATACAGCAATGGCTGGGTGCTGGGGAGCTGCAGGATATAGTGTTTCTCAACCCCATGGAGATGAAAGACACAGAAGAAGAGGGATAATGGGTTCAGTATCTATCCACATACAAGTCATGGAAGGCCACTCTAGAGTCAACAGGATGCATCTGTATTTGAAGGTTGGAATAATGACAACTTATGTCCTAAGGGAACAGTGAGATTGAGAGTCTTCCAGAATGCAAACATGTCTTCTCTCGTTTTCTTTTAAAGGAAATTTTCATCTGTTTTATTTATCTTAAGAGTACAGTCTCAAGGTACATCCATTTACCTACAAATATCTCAAGTTTGTTTTGCTTTTCTTTATGGCTGTATATACTCCATTGCATAGAAAAACACATCTTTTGTATCCTTTAATTGGTTGATGGGCATTTCAGTTATTTCCAAGTGTTAGCTATTACAGACTATGTTGTTATAAACATGGATTCTCATATATTATGGTGGTGTGATGCTTTTAATTATTTCAGTAAGATACCCAGCAGGAGAACATACGAGTCAAATGAAACTTCTATTCCTAATTTTTTTAGAGAAGTCCACACTGATTTCCACAGTGGTTGCACCAGTCTACACTTCCACCAGCAGTGAAAGGTTCCTTTTTTTGGCACAACCCCACCAGCATTTGTTGTTGATTGAGTTCTTGATTTTAGCCATTATTTCTGGAGTGAGATGGAATTTCAGCATTGTTTAAATTTGCATTTCTCAGATGACCAATGGTGATGAAAATTTTTCGTGATTTTTTTTTGTTTGTTTATACTCCATCTGAGAAGTGTCTGTTTATTTCAGATGCCCTTTTTTATTGGGTCTTCCAATTTTAGAGGCCCAAGTTTTCAATTATTTGTATGTTCTAGATAGAAGTCATTCATCCTAGGTACTACTGGGAACTTCTCTTCAAAATGTCTTGATGTAAGTACAAAAACATAGGTCTTCTGTAATTGAATTGCTTATGTTTTAATCTTGATTTAAATCTGATTTTGCCAGTAACTAAGTACATAATGCTATCCCAGTACTATAACGTCTTTAAGTCTCAATTTTAAACAAAACATCAGTATTTAAAGTAGAGTTATTTTCAGTTCTAAATGAGATAATTCCTATAATTTTTCTAGCACTGCAGTTACAAGTGCCATAAAAGAATTCATTGTTACAATTATTTAAAGGCAACCACCTCTTAACCCTGGCCTACAAATAAATAAACACTAATATCATTTCTAACAGCTCAAGGATGCATCCTTCATGTATTTCTTGTCCCTCCTAAACTCCCTGGCTGGGGAAATTCAAGCTTACCCAAGTCATTCTGTTTCTCCAGCCCATCCCTTTAAATATCAGCTTTATATCCCTGCTTCTGTGGAATGACAGTCTCCAGCTTAGTGTCAGCAAATCCAAAAGGGTTCAATTCCCTGTTCCTGGATTTTATAGTTTTCCATTTCCCTGTGCTTGAACCCCTGGTACTGTCCGCTTTCTCTTTCTTGCTTTAAGATGCAGTCACAACTGTGCAAAGAGAAGTTGAGTTCAGGTCCTAGCAGAGTATTTTCTTCTCTTTCAGTAGTTACTACTGATGAAAATCTAATGACTTTATTGCCAGTAGACTTCATAATTTTAATTTACATTATGTTTTACTTACCTTTGACATCATTTATGCTTCACCAGAAATGGGTCAGTGCAATTCTTATTTATCTCCTAAGTTGGTCTGTCCTTAAGGCTGATCAAAGGCAGCTGCATTTGTGATAGACAAGAAATGTGCATATGGCAAAAGATACAGAGCTTGTCCATCATTTCTCACCAATAAAGGGTGTATTTGTTCTATGCTGGGTCCTGAATAACAAACAAGATGAACACTGTAGATGATAGTTCTTATGTGCAGGTAGTTAGAAGCTGTGAAATCCAGCTCAAAGGACTGAGATTTGATGTTTTCAGTTATTTCTCCTGTTACTGATTAGTACCTGATAAATCTAAGTGGCAAGCTTCAAAAGCATTCCAGGATTAAGTACAGAATTAGATACACAGGGCAATCAGCAAGCTCTTCCCCCAGCTCAGGGCATCCCAGCCATCCTAGGAAACACCTTTGTTTTTGAGATCTTCAGTTACCAGAAGACATTAGAGAACAACACTTTTCCTCCTTACTGAGTGTTTCTCTAACCCCCCAAAGATAAAGTCTTTGGAAAACCCCAAGAGAATCATATAAAATTCAATCAATATTTTCTATTAAGCTGAGCACACCAAATATGTAGTGTTTGCTAATCTATTCGAATTGTTACAGCTTACCTCTATCAACAAGGGTACATTTTAACAGCTGGCAGCATATCTTATTTTTCAAAAAATCCTGTTAAGAGTCACCCTGTTCCATCATTTAAAAAAATGATTACAGAACAAAGAAGTGTGCTGTGATTGAAACAGTTCTGGAGTAGCCTGGAACAGTGAACAGGGCAACACATTTGAATTACTGTCATAAACTCTCAAGGGGAAAAGAACAAAAGAAGAAAAAGCAAAATAATTTTTTTAAATAGGGTTGAGGGCTCAATTTAGAGTATCTGTGATCAGTAGGTTAACAACCTACTTTCAACCCTGAGATTTCAAAAATAAGCATTCACCTTGACAAGGAGAAAGTCTTTAACGTGAAGACAAATTTGGAATCATATTTAGTCTTTCTCATGTACTATGCATGAAATTAAGGACATTTCACATCTCCTCTAAACTTTTGTTGTTTCTTTATCTAAACCATTGGAATACTTAGGTGAATCTTATTATAAATTCCTCTATACCAAAATCAATGGAGGTCATAAGACAGCATAACCTTTGTGTTTTCTCAAACTGAAAAGGACCACACAGACAGGAGAGGGTGGTGACGGATCACGCTGTCCCTGAAGACTCTTGAGATTGGACTCTTACATCTTCCAGACACAAAATTTGCCTTATCTGGTTTACTTACTTGCTCAACTATAAAGTGAGGATGTCACATAGCTTTGGTAAAGTGACTAAATGTATGTGAACATTTAGAAGGAGACTATGCTGTCCTATGTGTTCATTTTTAGGGTTTGCATGAGATTCAATTGTTGCTTCTTTGAACCACACAGCTTATACACTTCAGCTACCCTTGCTTCTTCTTTGCCCAATTAGTTATATATTTAATCACAATGCCATTTACATATCATATTGTCTTTATTCATTTTATTTTTTCCCTTGTCATCGACAAAGGAAATTCTCTGGGTTTTCTGAAACTTTGAAGAATTAAAATATAAATAGTACTTCCTTCAAATAAAATCTCCTACATACTGTTGCCTTGTATACTATTGTCTTCACAGCGCATTTTCTTGAGAGATGTTCTTCAGCACTTTCTCATTCTTTGCCTCATCTCAACCTGTTTACACACTTGTACACATCTAGATAATCAGTCTAGCAAATGTTTTATGATGTGCATATTACTGAGACCTTAGAAAACCTTCACAATATTATAAATATTATTTCTAAAGACAATAATATTGATTATATAAATATTAATAAAATAGCATATTTCCATGTTGAGTAATATATTTATTTATCCACTATTGCTTCTATCCCTCTAACTCTCCTTAATCACTTAGATCATCCCTTTCTTTTTTCTGTTTAGCCTTCAATTGTTGAATTTGCCTATGTTTTATACAATATAAAGTTATATGACCCTTACTACTCAAAGGCCTCCAAATAAAATTTATATTACATCAATGACTGCAATTGTCAAACACAGTACACTCTTCAACCTTATGGAAACTGTTTCAAAATCTTAGCACTCTGATTTGAGTTCTGCCTGAATGTGTATATGTAAGTCTCCATGTCCCAAAGTGCACTTCAAGTTCTTTCACTTCTGGCTCTCATCTGAATGATCCAGAAAAATACCTATCGGAACCAGAGAATGTTTCAAGACACTCTTCTTTCTCTCCTGCACCACACCAGTGAAATCTACACTCTATTGATTTTGCCTCACAAATGGTTATAAAATGTTTCTGCCAGTGGCCAAACCATGCTAAAATCATCTCTTCCTTAAATTAATGTAACAACCTCTTTCACAGTTATATTTGTACTTTGCCCTTCAAACTCTTTCCCTAGGAAATAATCAATAAGTAAATAATACAATTCTGAATTTACCTTTTTAAACAGTTATTTTTAAAAATTTAAATATTTACAATAAGGTCTACAATTATCTGGTCTCTACTCCTTCATCTTGGGGCATTCGTCAGTGATTTTTATCCACATCTATCTTTCTTTATTCTCCCTTCTAAGCCACACAGCAACTTGCCTTAGGCCACTTCCCACTGTATTCCCTCTAAACAAATCTTTTTTTCTTTTCTCTTTTTTGGTAACATCCAATGATTTAAATCTAAATGAATAAAATGGTGTCTGTTTTACTCATTATCAACTATCCAAATTTTAATGTGTCTAGTAATGTTAACTTTTACTTTTACAATAAAGTAATATAAAATACTATAAAATAGCTTAAAACACTATATTGTGTAATACTAATGAGTAAAAATAATACTACAAACATAAGATTTAAAACAGGAGAGGCAAAAACCAATTATTTCAATTTTAATTCTTTTAAAATACAGTGTCAAAGTATAATGTTTTTATATTAGAATCATCCTCACTGGTTTTATTCTTTTGCCAGATTCATAAAATCCAAAGGGCTAAAGTATTTTAGGACATACAACCTGAGTTACATTAAGAAAAATTATGGAGTAAAAATCTTTACAAGGAGTAAAAACCTTTCTAGAATATTATATTTGCATATAAGACTAATATTACCCCACTGATATTTTTATAAACTTTACTCAGGTAAAAACTGAAGTTTCTTCATAGTATTCCCCTTAATAGTCTTCAGTGAAATTCCATTAGATTTCAACTTGCTTTGTTTGCAAAACAAAGGCACAGATATCTTTTTAAATATGTTAAGGGTGGAGACATATCAAAAGAATGATACCTGCAATGCCAGCACTCTCTGAGGTTCAGTCTCAGGTCAATAGCATCATCCTGTTTCAGGGAAAGCACTGAGATGACACTGTTCATAGTAATTTGCTATCGAAAGCAGAAACACGATTTCCAATCCCCTTGTTAAGGCAATAACTCATTCCAGGGTATATCCTTGTACTTTAGTACCCTAACAAAATCCAAGCAAAACCTTAGTGAGCAAAAAGAATACAAGTTGGTACAGGAAATGTGAGATATTAGAGAAGGAAGGGAAAAAAGAAAGTAAGAGGAAAGGGAGATATATATTGGTTGAGAAATAATTAGATACCAAGTGGTTTTCAGAAAGTGAGAAAGGTAACTGATAAATATTGAAGACTCTGAAAACTGGAATTCTTTTATGGATTTAACTAACCACTTCTATATGCTCTTCTTTGCTATCTTTTGTGGGGAAAATATAGAGTAGGAGCTATCTATGCCATATGAGATTTAAACAAATATTTAAATTATCCAAAATTTCTAATTCCCTTGTCTTTCTTTTTTGAATTGTTTATTGGTACATTTTACACATACATTATGATCACAATCAACATTAAAAATTTTTGCCTGTACATGATATATCTAGATTCTCGTTTTTTTCTCTTTCCCTTGCCTACCTTACCACTCCCAACCCTTTACATGCCTAAGCTTTGTTTCTACTTTCTTGACTATCATTTTTTTCTTTCTCCTTCTTTACCCATAAAAGGTAGAACACTTTTAATATCATGGGCTGCTCATTACAATAGTGATCTACTTCAATGATTCACTAGAAATTCATCACTATTCCTGACCATAGGGGCACAGACAATGTGAGACTACTCAGAGTCTATGACCAGTTTTGAGCTGGAAAGCCCAAGGGTCTGTTTTTACTCAAAACTCCTCTGTATCAGAAACTCTTAGGAAAAAAGAACCCCAAGATGAAACTTCTCTGGGTTTTTATTGACAGAGCCAGGGAACAAGAATAAAGGAAAAAGAGGGAAGCTTGTGCAGGAATTCACGTGGAGGACAGTGAAGGACAGGGAAAGGATGGGGGGCTCTGCACCACACGATCTGAGAGTTAGTTTAGGTAGTCACAATAGGGGGAGGCCAAGGGCCAGAGCAGATACTCCTTAAGGCATCGTGTTTCAACTCTACCTGGATTGTGGCCCTGTAGGCTATGCTATAGTCCTTAATCATGAAGTCCAGGAGGTTTGCACTGTAGCTTCAAAGATCTCTTGTTTTTACTTTTCCTTCTCATACCTCTGGCCAATATCTTCACAGAAATTGTGTTGGATGACTGAAGGATGGGTTCCTACAGAAACCCCTCTATAACTTATGATCTTTAAAGAAAAGTGGTAGGAAGATAGGGTTTTTCAATCAGTTTATAAAGTGAATAGGATGGTTTCTTCTAGATCTCACACTGGCTCAAGGAGTAAAAATCTTTCTAGAACAGTATACTTGCATATAAGAATAATATCACCCCACCAATATTTTTATAAACTTTACTCAGGTAAAACTTGAGATTTCTTCATAGTATTCCCCTTAATGGTCTTCAGTGAAATTCCGTTAGATTTCAAATGATTCAAATGGTTCAAAGATCAAATGAATATGAGAATATAAATAAATATTTTCTCTTCTATAAGATGATTTTATTTTCTAACTTTCTAGCTGTTTTTAGCTTCTAGTCACGTATATAGTGTGTGTGTGTGTGTTTGTGTGTGTACATGTGTATGTGTAGTCATAACTCTTTAAATTTTCAAAATGTATTTATGGATGATGGTCCTAGGAAAAAAACAAAATTACCAGAAACAGATCAGGACAATGGCTTCTTACTCTCTGGATTATCTCAAGATATTTTGAAGCATAGAGTTCTTCCCTGATCCAGGTACTAGTTATAAATTTCCTTTTATGGCCTATATCTAATTGTCTCCCCCATGCCTCATACAGCCATTGTGGTGAATTTTATGTTGGCTGGGTTAATTGTGTAAATGTGGATTAAAGGTGTGATGTAGGCATTAAAACTGACCCACTCTGGGTATAGGTAGCAACAATCAGGTTTACAGCCTGGGTAGGATATAAGGGAGTAGAGGGAAGGCTGCTTTGGCTTCTGCTTCTTGTTATCTTCTGCCTGCCACACCATGGACTATTTCTCCTCTGTGGTAGACTGAACCCTCTAGAAACCATGAGCTGAAATAAATCTTTCCTCTTTTAACTGTGGGTTTCACATATTTTGTCTCAACAATATGAAAATTAGGACATCCTATCAAGGTTGTAATGGTTTTACTGATTATAGTTTGCTATGAAAGAATGTGGGTAAATACTGTTGGGATTCCCCTGGGGAAGCCATGGCTCAAGATAGCTATAGTTATGTCAAACTAAATGTAAACATATCAGTGTATCTTTTCTCTATCAATCCACTAGTTCCTCCAATTATCTATGTATCAATCAATGAATCAAAGTGACTAAGTTTTCCTATGTATTTTGAATTTGGTGCATTTAGAAAGATGTACAAAGATTCTTTGATCATGATCTTTAATAATTCCATGTGGATTTTTTTCACTATAGAATACTTATCATCTAGTTTGAGCCATTATGGGATTTCTTGGCAAAATCAGTTCAAGTTTGATATCATCACTTCCCACCTGTTAATTGTATGATACACTTCTGAAATAATTCAAATTTTACTACTTACAGTTTATTTCCTTTGAGCAAATACCTCACTAACTGTGTAGCACAAGCTTCTCTTCTCCCACATGTACTTAATTACATTCACATAACAGTAGCAGTTATTACTGCATGAAGGTTAAAAATTAAATTGGATGTTAATGAAGCCATGCAAAAGTGCAGCTATCATCTTTTTCACTAATTTCTAAATTAGGTGATGCTTCTCTCCCTGCAGCTGATTGTCATTGAAAATTAGCTGAAGATAGCATACTGTTCCAGTAGAAGTCCAGCTTATTTTCTAATTGAGACAGATGGATTCTCTAAGTTTGACTAGCAATTATTTTCCTTTAACTCATCTAAGCTATGTCTGTTGATTTATGATATTCCTATAATTGCTAGGTTATATGCATTAACAAGAAATCTTTAATACCTGTTTTAATAACTGCTAATTGTATTTTTAAATGTTCTTATAGTTAGATAAGCTTGCTAATGGGTTTCATATTTTCTTCCTATTTTTGTATGACAAACATTTGAATGGCCTCTTTCCCTCACTGACATACACTAGAACAGACTTTCACTTCAAGAAAATGCAGATCATTGGCTGGGATTCCAGATTTGTGGGAATTTCTAGATATATGAAGTTAAGGGATAACACACCTGGTAACTTAAATTTCACGACACTCATTCAAAATCCTCTGCATATTAGTAATTTTTTTTTTTTTTTTTTTAGGCAGGGTCTCACTTTGTAGTTCAGGCTGGCCCTGAGCTCAGCCTCAAATTCACATCACAGAAATCCTCCTGCCTCTGCTTCCTAAGTGCTGGGATTACAGGCGTGAGCCACCACGCTCGGCACTGTGGTATGTGGTACTGGTTGCTGCCGGGGTGAGTCTCCATGCCCAGTATTGTATGTGGTTAACCAGAGATCAAACCCAGGTCCTTGCGCTTGCAAGACAGGCGCTGGAACCACTGAGTTAAATCCCCGGCCCATGTATATTCGTAAATTTTTATTCAACAACAGTATACCAATCTATAACTTTAAAAATATATATTTGTCTCATTTCTTTAAAGTACTATTAGTGTATGTCTAACAAATTTGAAGTTTATTTTATTATTAGTTTTATTTTGGTAGAAAAAAGATAATCTCCAAACTGTCAATGATTTACATTCAACTTTATACTGAGCTTCACAGCATATTAGTTCTCCCTCCTGTTACAGTGACAGTGACTATTACTTTGGTCTTTGGGATTTGCTTTATTCTCAGTCCTGGCATATAGCCAGATTTCATTTCTCTTTCTTACTGTCTCAAAAGTACATATTCCTAATATTTTTGGCAGTATAGTGATAACAATGGTTATCCATTTCACTGTCAAAAGTGTATCACTTACACAAATCGTGCCCACTTCTATTTTATTGAAAATGATAATTTAATATATGATTCTAGTTATGTTGTGAAGCCTATATTCAGTTGTTTTAGTTTATACTGTATTTTTTTTCTGTGTAACTATGAATATAGCTGTCTTTCATCTCAAAGTGGCCCAATTTATCAATGAACTGACCTGTTACTCTATTTATTGTAGATACATTATCTAATTAAATACTGGATTTAACGTAGTCTTATTAGGACTTATCTAGAAGCATAATGAATAGTCTAAATTGTTCTATATGGTGGAAGCGTATTACATAGTTGCTCTACATATTTAGAAAAGACTTCCCCTTGACTCCATTACTTGTATTTTTTCAGTACTTAGAGATTATTAGTAAAACCTAGGAGAGTAATTCCACTTTGCTTTATAGGATCTTTCCCAAACACACTATGATTATCACACTCACACATTCCTTCTAAGTATCTGCCTCATTTTAAATCCACATTTAAGAACTAGATAACCTTCCATTGTTACTTTTAGCATATCTTTCAATGTTTTTCAGATGTGTATTTCTGAGCTTAAAACCTTACATTTTCATGAGCCTCTTACTTTCAACTTGTTATCACTTTGACGTAGTCAAAGCTTAAACACACAGACACACACTTGCTCAAACATTCTCTTAAGAAATATTTTCATTGCCTTTGAAGATCTTGTATTCATGGTACTGCTGAGAAAAAAAATAGCTTAAAAATATCCTTCTTCTTCAACTTATTGAATACTGTGAAATGATTGTTGGAGAAAATCTTGACCAATTCCCAAATTCTATCACCTCTGCTCCAAATAACCAGCCATGACAATCTGTTCCTTATATAAATCAGAGAATGAAACAAAGGAAGATTCAGATATATGAGGACTAAGAGATTGAGCCAAAGGGATGAAGTAGGGAAGACATACAGGGAATAATAGTTGGGATACCAGAATAAATATCAATTTTTATGGTGGAAAAAACCTGTTGATAGGACGCCTAACAAAATGCCAATGATATAAACCTTGGGAAGTTGCTATTTCTACATAACTCAGCCTAATTCGTTTTTCTTTTTCTTAAATGTTGATAATAATTTTGACGTTGAATATGACAGTGCAGTTGTCTCTTCAATGTATTACTTCAGTATTTTTGCTATATACCAAGATGTAGGATATCTGGATCATTTATTGTCTTTTGATTTCTTAAAAAATCACATTATTTTGCCAAATAATGATAATAAATTAAATTTATGTGTCTATATTTTTGTAAACATTATTTATGTCTTAGTCTTGTCTTTTTGAGAACATCCTAACAGATGTTATATCTCACTATAGTTTAATTTCCATTTTCTGGAGTATTAGTAATATGGGATATTTTTACATATATCCTTTAGTCATCCATATGTGCTGTTTTAAGAAAAGAATGTTCAGATTCCTGGCTCATTTTTTAATCAAGTTATTTATTGTCTTGTTCTGGAGTTGAAATTTTCTTCAATATTTGGCATATTACGCCCATATTTGATACAAAAATATTTTCTTTGAGTCTATGGTTTGTATTCTCATTCTGTTCTTTGCTATGTAAATGTTTTTACTTTGATGCCAACCCATTTGTCTTTTTACTTTTTTGCCTATATTTTTTGGCCCTACCAAAAAAATAGTTGTTTGACAAATGTGGAGTACCTCTTCCATTTTTGTTAATTCAGTTTTATTAACATGTCTTTTCATAGTTTTATAGTGAGAGGTTTTATGTGTAAGACTTTAAACCATTCTGAATTAAATATTTTTATCATATGAAAAAAAGTATTCTAATTTATTTTACAATGTACATGTAATTTTTCCAATAGCACTAATGAAGAAACTGTCCTTTTCTTATCGTGTCACTGACACTTTGTTAAAAATCAGCTGGCAGGGCCCGGGAGTTAGCTCAGTGGTTCCGGCGCCTGTCTTGCAAGCACAAGGACCTGGGTTCGATCCCTGGTAACCACATACCATACTGGGCGTGGAGACTCACCCCAGCAGCAGCCAGTACCACATACCACAGTGCCGGGCGTGGTGGCTCACGCCTGTAATCCCAGCACTCGGGAGGCAGAGGCAGGAGGATTGCTGTGATGTGAGTTGGAGGCTGAGCTCAGGGCCAGCCTGAACCACAAAGTGAGACCCTGTCTCAAAAAACAAAAAACAAACAAAAAAACAAAAAAACAAACAAAAAATCAGCTGGCAATAAATGCCTGGATTTCTCAGTTTTCTAGACTAATATTTTGGCAACTATTATCATTTCGTAGCAGTATCTTTATAATATATTTTGAGATCAGGAATTGTGATGGTTTCAGGTTTATTTTTATTCATAAGATTGCTTGTACTACTTAGAATGTTTTGCAGTTCCATCTAAATGTTATAGCATTTTTGCTATTTTAATGAGTAATAACGTTGAAACTTTGAGAGGGATAATATTAAATCAATAGATCACTTTGGGCATCATGGACATTTTAGTGACACAATTTCTTCTAATTCCTGAATGTGAAATGTTTCACTTACTTGTGTCATCTTAAATTTCTGACTTCTCACTTTATAATTTTACATTGTAAAATATTTTTCCTTTATTGAACTAATTTACGAGTGTTTGTTGAGGTTATTATAATGTGCTTGTTTTCTTAATTTCTTTTGTAAGAGTTTATAAGTATATAGATATATTGCTATCAATGTTGCCTCAATACAGTACATAAGAAACCTCTGTGCTAATATGTTTAATGAATGTAGACGCAAACTTCCCAATATAATTCTAACAAGCCACATTTAACAGCACATGATACAAATGTTAACTAAAATCTGTAGCAGTGATGGTAGGTCTACACTTACTAATCTATAGGTATGATACACCAGATTAATACAATGCTTGACAAAATATGATTATCTCAACTGACACAGAAGCATAATTTGACAATATTCAGCATACTTCCATGAGAAAAATTCTCGAAAATAAAGTTTAAAAGAAATGAATTTCAGTACAATAAAGGCCACATATGACAATCCTGCAGCTAAGTTTGTACTCAGTGATGAAAACTTGAAAATTTTTCTCAAAGATATAAAATAAAACAAATATACCAATTCTTGATGTATCAATTCAACATGGTACTTGATATTCTGGCTATAATTATTCAACAAAAAATACCTCCCAAATGAAAAACAAACAAAAAAATGTTTGCTTGGAGATGTGAATGTCTTACATACAGAAAATGATAGGAAATTGCCTAAAGTAATGTTAGAATGCATATATAACATCAGTAAAGCTGTAGGACACAAAAATAAATATGTGAAAATTAGGTAGCAATATAATTTTATATTATATAACACAAAAGTCAACTATTAATGGAACAACATAAGTTACAGACAGTATTCCTTTTGAGACAAGTCTTGCTTTTATAGTTTAGGTGGCCCCAAGTTCACTATGTAACCCAGGTGAGCCTGGAATTCACAACAATCCTCCTGCCTCTGCCTCCTAAGTGCTGGGATTACAGACATGAGCCACCACATCCAGCACTGTGATATGTGGTGCTGATTGCTGGTGGGCATAAGTTACCATGCCTGGCCTTGTTGTATGTGGTTACTTCGGACAGAACTCAGGACCTTGAGCTTGCAAGGAAGGTGCTGGAACCACTGAGTTAAATTCCAAGCTTGAAAAACCGTATTCTTTTAAAAATGACAGAAAACACTGTGAATGGAGAGTGCAGAGATGTTTTTTAAAGAAGAATGTGAAAGTTAATGTTTTGCCTTTTAATATTTCTCTTCACTATTCTATTAATTAATTTCTTCTATGTTTCAAGTCTCAAGTGGTAAACATATTATTTATAGATTTTTGTTTAGATTCATTGTGGTACTAGCAACTTTTATCTTTTTTCTATTTTAACAGGTTGTACTATCATTTTCTGAAGAGTTTACTTCTTTATTTGTTATTAGTAATTAATACATTTCTCAGTAAATGGAAGAACATCCTCAAACTACTTTGGAGTCTTCTCCACCCAGGCCTCTGGTTACCAAACCCTCAGGAAGCCTCCTTTGCTATGTTTTACTTGCCTATTTAGATGCAGAATTGGGGAGCACAGTAGGAAGATAGTCTGTGACAAATCACTTAAGACCAAGATATTTTCTACTTATCTGCCAGCGGCTCTGCCCCCAGTGGTGTCCAGCGTCACTTCCATGTACCGAGCCACTCACTCCCGTGTTGATTCTAATTCTGTGAGCAGAGGTGTTCCCAAGGCCTTGGTGCTGGCTGTAGCCTATGTGGGAGAATCCTACTGTGTCTCATGTCATGGATGCACTTTTAGAACGGAAACTTGGAATCAGGTTCAAATTTGGCAAGGAGAACCCTGGAAGTACTGGTGACTGAGGCCAGTCCTATTTCCTAAGTCTCATGTACTGTGTCTTAAGGACATAGTACCAAAAACCACTGACATTGTATTAATGGCTGCATTTTACCTGAAAGATACAGCCAGTTGTCTCAGGCTGATGACTCCTGAGCTGTGCCTGCTGAGACTAACCCATGACTATCAGGAAGCCACTAAAGGATGTAGTCTGTGGATGGAGCCAATGCATTGCTTTGTCACGTTCTCACTGCCCTCTCTTTGCTATGAATGAGTTCAGTTATAACTATAACTCTATTTAGACCTTCTACAAAAATGAAGAGAAAAGTTTTACCCCTTTTGTTTTCTTTTAAATTGATCAGAGTCAGTTTTCTCCACCATCAAACAAAAACCAAAGATCTGAGCTCTTTGGGCAGGTTTGGAGTTTTGACAAACTCTTAGAAATGAAAGCTACTGAGAATCATTTATTAGCTGAACTCACCATGCAACCATCTGTCATGAGCTACAGCATATTCAAAACAGTTGCTTTAACCTTTACAGAACAGGTCATTTTATTATTTTTGAGAAACAAAGAGGAAATATAACTATTAGATAAAAAGAAACTAATTTTTTCTAAATGAGATGTAATTTTCGAAACATCTTTTGAGAAGATAGGAATAGAAACCTTTAATTATGATTGGGATTTGTACAGAAATACTGATAAACCAATATAATGAAAAGCAGATGTTCTATTTCCAGGGCTTTTTCCAAAATGAGAAACAATGACAATAGCAATTGAGTTTAAGTAACAAAAATATTAGAAGACATAATCTTACTAACATTCATTTTAGTAAGATCCAGCTTTCCACGGGTAAATCTTTTGTCTAAAGTAGTCCTAATTACTATAACAGTTTCCTAATTTTGCTTTCTTTGAAGTCATTTCAGAAGCTTCAATTTTTTCACAGTGTTGGTATTCAGTATTTCTACACAACAAACACTTTACTACTAAATGTCCTAGATTCATCTATGACAAATACATTAGGCATCTCCCAAGCAGACCAGCTTATCAATTTCTGGTTTTCGTGGGCATCCATACTGTGTATTTAATGTGAAGATTTTATATTCTTTCTCTTTACTTCTTTCTAACCTGAATTTATTTTCTATGAGCAGTTATAATTTATAGGCACCTAAGTTGTTTTTCTACTGTTGTATCATTTAATTCTAAGGGAAACATAATGTTTAAAACAAAGTATCTCTAAATATTAATAAAAATCAGCTTGCTATAATAGGAAGCTGAATTTTATAATTTAGTCTTGGGTAACTTTTAATCACCTCAATACTTATTTCCAACTAATAGTGAAAAGGTGAATGCACAAAAGTTGATTTCACAAAAAATATATAATAATTTAAAGGAATAAGATAATCATAGATTTGTATTTAAAATATATAAAACAGTACCTTGTGAGTTTAGTACATTTTCATTCATCATATAAAGAAAAATAGTTAACAGAAATTTCTTATTATGTTTGTCAAATAATATAAAATATTATAATGGTTATGTTTTTAATGTACGATTGTAAATCACTTTAAGAGATATTTAATTATGGTTACATATAATATGGAAAAAACTTTATGTGTCTTCATCACAGAGCTGAAATATCATTCAAGAGCATTGAGAAAAATTTGAGAAAGTTTTTTAACATAATTTTGTTTACAGGAAGAAGCTATTGAAATTTGTATGTTTAGTCATTCAAGAGCATTGAGAAAATTTTGAGAAATTTTGTTAACATAATTTTGTTTACAAGAGGAATCTATGGTTTTCATGATAAGGACAAAATTAGTGCTGACTGAGAATTATCATCATGCAGGCAAGTTTTGAATACTGATTGATTTTTTAAATGAATAAATGTGTTGAGAACCACAGACAACTCATTCAGATTTAAGATTTACTTACTGGGATTTACTTACTTGGACTTGAGGATGCCTGCCCTGCCCTGTGGGATCAACTACTGGGATTATTATGGACATCTGCCTCACTCTGTGAAATTTTAAACTACAAAGATTACTGCACTAAGATTATTCACCTTGGGATTTACTGGGATTAAGGATGTCTGCCCTGCTCTATGTAATCTTCAACTACAGGGATAATTGTGGGGCCACCCTGCTTTATGGATGCTAGGCTTATGGTCTGAAGGCTTGGTACCAAACAAAGGTAAGACAAGCTCAGGTTATGGGTTCTCCTGCTCCTCCTTCTGCTGCTGCAATATTTGGCCTTTGGCTGTCACTTCTCAGAGTAGCAAGAATCAAGCCCGGGCTCAGCCTTTTTCCTCGAGGTTCTGACTTTGTTGTTTGTTGGTTATTAATCTTTTAACTGTAGGGCTACCAAGCGGTTGGAGTTCACCATGAGGGTTGTGGCTTCGACTTCTTCCTGGGACAAGCACATAATTGGAGAACTATTTTTTCCTTAAATTAACAAATATATGCTGCCTTACTAATATTTTATTAGAATGTTACCAAAATGTTGTCTCTTTCTACTTGGATGGTTTATTTTCTTGCCAAAAACCAAGCAAAGAGACTATATTAAAAAAAACAATGTGATAGTATTTAAAAAAAAAGAAAAAGGAAACAAAGCTTATGTACACAGGGGTTAGGGTGATAGGGTGGGTTGGAGAAGGGGAAAAATGAGAATTAAGTTGTGTCATATTCGGGTACAGAGTATCAATGTTGAATGTGATGATGATGTGTATTCATAATATACCAATAAAGACTTGAATTAAAAAAAACTTGATAGCTTTACTCTAGAAAGAATTTAGTAGAGAGATAACTGTGGTCACAGATGCTCTTAAAAAGAATAGTAAACGTTAAAATAAACTGCTGGATAACCCATGACAAACACAAAGTTGAGTTCTACCAGAAACATTTTAGCTTATTTTCATTCAAATATTAACACTAAAACTTAAAAGAAAATGAGACCAATTTAAAACTATATGGTCCACATTATTCTAACAGATATAAAATATCATGCTCCTATCAGAAGTGGAATTTAAATGAACAGATAGAAAATGACATATTTACTTTGCATCTGGATAAACTGCCAGGGAGGGGGGAATTGTATTTCCTTAAATCTAGTGATATTTTAAATAAGTGAATGAATGTAAACAGAAATACTATAGTTGAAAAATTGCCTAATTATAACAAATAAAACAAATGTGTATTAAGAAATTATTTTCAAGGTTTTAGTATGAGAAGTGAAAATTTTTATCTTTTATCTTTTATTTGTTATTTTTTAAAATAAGAACTCACTTCTATTTTCATAAGCTAATATCTTGCAGTATTCTTGCCTTAGTCTCCTAAGTGAAATGACAAAAACGTCCATGGGATTTAGCTTCAGTTTTGTTGTTGTTGTTGTTGTTTCTTAAATGAGCAGTTAAATTAGCTTAGGTTTTAAAAACTTAAGTTACAG
>PVIR01012611.1:27952-44337 GCA_004026965.1 Petromus typicus
ATCCCAGCACTCGGGAGGCAGAGGCAGGAGGATTGTGATGTGAGTTTGAGGCTGAGCTCAGGGCCAGCCTGAACCACAAAGCGAGACCCTGTCTCCAAAAACCTAAAAAAAAAAAAAAAATACTTAAGTTACAACTTTTACATATAATTTAAGAAAAAAATATATTTCACTTTTATCACTGTGGATTAATTGAATATATTAATAGGACTCTAATTTTCCATATATGTTTATAATCTATCATAATTTAATTTCAATTTTTCAAATTTAAGGAGTAAATTACTTTTTCGAAAGGAAAAACTGAATTAATATTGTATTGATTAAAACACCACTCATTTCTTATCCTGCTGAAATCTCATTTGGTTTATTTTGACAAATTCAATAATCTTACATCCTTATATATGTCTAAATAAATAAACACGTATTTATTTTCCCTATTTGAACACCCCAAACCAGTCCCACAACTGATAACCAGTTGTTGAAGAGTGTCACTGTCCATAATTATTATGTTAGAAAATTTGTAAGGTACTAACTAGATGGTCAATATCTGTTGGAGGCTTCTCTCCTCAGCTTTACAACTAAAGACTGCCAGTGTATTTCATTTCACAGTTTTGTGCACTTAGACTGTTATTAATAAATTAATATTTAATTAATTTAATATTAATTAAATTAATGTTTGTATTAGCTACTTCCCACAAAACTAATTGTAATCACATGCTTATATTTCCTGAAATAAAATTAGACAATTGCTGTAACATATTAAGCACATTATTTCCCTGGCACTATTTGATTTTTAGGTAGTAATTAAACCCATGTTTACCCTATTAGATTCTTTTGTTGTACAGAACTAAATAGTATCTATTTCATAAAGAAAATATGGTGTTGAAAAACTAACTATAAAATGGAGAAGAATTCAAAATCCACATTAACGTATTGATCATAAAAATGCTAAGGGCTGGGAATATAGCTCAGTGGCACTATGCCTGGTTGGCAAATGCTAAGTCCTGAATTCTATTTCTGGTACACACACACACACACACACACACACGCACACACACACATGCAAACTGATAACATCTAATTTCTATAATTTCATAATATTTTCAATCTACAATTTCTACATATTACATTGTGGAGATATTTCTGTACATTTAAAAATAAATTTTTCAAAGCATTTTTCATTCATCTATGCAATTAAAATATATATATATTTATATATTTATATAATATATATATAAATATATATATATAAATATATATTTATATAAATATATATATATTTATATATCTCGCTTTTGTGGTTTAGGCTGGCCCTGACCTCAGCCTCAAACTCACATCACAATCCTCCTGCCTCTGCCTCCCGAGGGCTGGGATGACAGGCGTGAGCCACCACGCCCGGCACTGTGGTATGTGGTACTGGTTGCTGCTGGGTGTGGGTCTCCACACCCAGTATTGTTATGTGGTTACCGGGGAATCGAACCCGGGCCCTTGAGTTTGCAAGACAGGCGCCAGAACCACTGAGCTAACTCCCCGGCCCCTTAAAAATATTTTTATAAGACAAAAATATTACAATGTTAAAAAAATCACATGGGAAAATTAACTTCTAAAATTTCATGTAGAATTGACTTACTACATCATTGTAAAAATCATCTCAATTTGAGTTAAAATATAAGCACTTTTTTGTTAGGATGAGGAATATCAAAGTGGCAAAATTATTACCATTGAGCCTTGTGAAAATTTTAATTTTTTAACAGTATATTCTTTAAGAACATAGTACATTAAAGAATATTCTCACTTTTTGTTTGTGTACATATTACAAGGCAATTTTCAGTGCTAGTATGTGCAACCTAGGCCCAGACTTATATACTGTTACATTGTTTGTCTTTTAAATCTTGCATTTTAATAATAAGAAGAAATATTTTTATCATTTAACAATTATTTTGAAATTGCTTTCCTATGTTTACTTTGAAAACAAGTTATTAAAATAATTTTTGCATTTTGAGATTAAAATGGTCATTTTTTGCTGATTTTCAAGAATTATTTACCTGTTAAGGAATTGATATTTTCGAATAACAGATATGCTATAAATACTCCGCAGTGTGCCTTTTTTAATCAGTTTTCAGATTTACATATCGCTTTCATTTGCATGTAGATTTTCATTTTTCTGCAATCTGCTTTGGGACTAGTGATTGGAAAAGTAAAAGAAATACTTTATTAATTCTTTACTTAGTGCTTTTGTGCTTAAAATTTTAAAAATCCACTAAGCTGAAATCTGTTGTATACACTGTATGGGTTTCACTCATGTTTAGATCCATTCTTAAGATGGTTGAATCCATAAGCTCTTTTAATCTTTTTAATGTAATTTCAGGATATTTTCAGTCTTTCATTTCCACATATCATGCTTCAGAGACATTTCTGTATATTTTATAAGTAAATTTTTCAAAATTTCTTGTCTCCAAATCATCTGTAATTTACTCAAGACTTATATGCCATATCTAATACATAACAACTGTGAATACCACAGAACATGAAAGAAATCAAGTGGGAGAAAGACAAGTGGATAGACATGCAGCCTTTTAGGGTACACTTAGGAAGCGCCATGAGCAGGCAGATATCCAGTTCTATGGAGCTGGATAACAGGATTTAGACTCTTGGCAGGACAGCCTAGAAATCCATAGTCACACAAATGTAGGAAATGGCATTGTTCGCCTCCTGTAGTTACTTATAATGCTCATCTAAGATTACCAATCATGGCTTTACAGAACATTTCATTGGGATTCCTATGCAAAGCATGAAGCAACTGGCAGAGGAAACGAAAGATATATTTTAGTCCTTGAAAATCATTTGTCTCAAAAGACCTGATCATAAAAAAAGTCGATATGTGCAGTGATGATAGTGTCAGTGTGAGGCTAAACATATTGCTTTAATTATTATTAAACATTAATGTGTAGTTAGCTCAAATTTTTGTGGAAATATTATTTTGAAGCATCCCTGAGGCTCCTTTCCCTTCTGGTTGCCTTTTCTCAGTACCATCTTAACAGCTCCAGCTGTCAGGGTCAGTTTCCCTGGGGACAGCAGCGCCTCTCAAACCCTCAGGCGCTCACCAAGGGGACGGTCACACGCAGGCGGCAGTGCCTTCCAAAGTGGCCTTCGACTGCAGTACTTCCAGGTCTCTTTTGGTTCAGGACAGAGTTTATCAGTGAAGTTTCCGATGGCCTGTGGCACGGGATGCCCTAGCATCCTTGTGGATTTTATCTCGTAAAGTCCACATCTGTCTGGCCAGAGACAGAAGCTTGGCTTGTTCCTTATTTGACTTACTGAATCTGTGGAGTTATTGGAATCAGAGATGTATAATTATACACATACTGGTTACTACACACTCACACATAAAATTATTATGCTACAAAGAATGATTCTCTGACTACTATAAAGCAGCAAAGAGTCTGAGCATGATAGGTAAATCACTGAACCTGTGTGTGATGAATTTTCCTTGGACCTCATAAAGTTTTTTATACATGGAAGAAAAAAAACTTGAATTTCCTTTCGTGCATTCAATAACACAATTCTGAAACTTATTTTTTAGTACAGAAGCCTTTTCAAATGTTGTTTTATCTATGATTGGAATAGGGCCTGCATAGTATACTATGACATGGCTTTTTTTTTTCTCCCTCTTAAAATAAAATTGAAATAAAATTATAACACAGTGCTTTATCTCCACGTAGCTGCCTTCTGAGTCCACTTTTGGGTCCTCTTGCCTCTTGTCTTTCCTTCTCTTTGGTAAAATCTTTCCCTTAATAATCAAAGAAGCAATATGCAATAAACACTGAGTGTTCCAGACTTTACAGAACACTGAAGAAGAGACTTTTTTATTGCGGCAAATGAATGTTTGTGACTTAATATTTTTACTGTTAGTTGCCAATTGCTTCTCATCTATAATGATTGAAAGTTAGCTAACCTGTCTAAAACATTTGGAGAAACTTCTAAAGAAAGACACCAAGCATATATTTTTTTTTACATCACTGGCAATGATTTCCCACAATGATTCTGATAAATAGTAGGATGAAGGGATGAGTCCAATTGTAGGTTAATAAGCCACTTGGGGCCAGGCATGGTGGCTCATGCCCTTAATCCTACCATACTGGGAGGCTCAGGCAGGAGGACTGCAAAATAAACCAGCCTGAGAAACTGAAAAAGACCCAGTCTCAAAAGGAAAATTTGGAAAGGAACAATATGTATCTCAAGATGAAGGGGAACCTGGCTTCAATTCCAATGAAATGTACACACCTGCACACACACACACACACACACACACACACACACACACACAATGCTACTTACTTGGGATGTTAAAAGAAGAGTTTATCAACTTGTTAATTTTGAGGTCAGTTTGGGCAATTTGAGAAATCTTGTCTCAAAACGAAATTATAAAAGTCAGTGCTGTGTCACAGATGAATGATAAATAAAAGTGCTACATATACATAATGGGATATCATTCACTAGAAATAGCAATGCGAGGACAAAGTATGAAACAGAAGTTCATTATATGACAGAATCAAAGTAAAATATATAAAATTAGGCAAATAAAGATGTCAGTTAAGGATTCGGGTATCCTGGACAGTTTCGTTCTTTGCATGCTGGCATTGCTTGTCCTGCAGTCTTCACATTTGGGTCTCTTTTGTTAAATTTTATGTAACAAACTACCACCATGTATATTTATGATGTATGAAAACAGCTTGTAATTTTTGTATCACAATGTGAACCACGTGTATCAAACCTCTCAACCCTATTTACTCACAGGGTTTTTTTTTTTTTATCTTTATTGGTACATTAAATATATACATCATGATTGCACTCCATAATGGGGATTTGTACCTTGCTCACAGGGTTTTAATAAAAGAAGTATCACATTTGAGGGTATTTTCCACGGTGGGTTTAGGAGAGCTCCACTTTCCTGGGATCAATGGAATGTGCAAAGCTCAGGTATTACTATGTTCATATTGTGTCATGAATCTCAAAACAAAACAAGTTATGCCACCAGTCTATCTGGGCTTTTGTGCATTCTAATAATCACCACTTGACTCTCTACCTCAGTGAGTTCCATTGTTTTAAATTCCACATGCAATGTGAACATGGAATTCTCTTTGTCTTTTAAAGTATGCAGAGACTGCTGCGGCAAATGTCTGAGTTACTCGCATTTTACTAGAGTAATATGTATATATTAATTCCAAAAGAGATTTGATTGTCTTCCTCAGCTTCTACTCAAAGCAAAATTTACGGGGCAATGAAAACTGAAGAAGAATCGATGCAATGACAAAATAATTCTCTCATAGACAGACACTCTCTAGTGATCCAAACAAAATATATTTATCTAATGAACACCATAGGATTGAAACAGTTACTTAAGCATATAAGATATAATATCTATCTGTGTGGAAAACTATTTACAAGGTTATATATTTTAATTACATGTAAGGTATTTCCATATTATTATGTAGAGAACATTTAAACTTCCACTCACATTGCTTTGACAGTCTAGTCTACTAAATAGGATCAAATCATTAGAAAGTTTCTATTTTTGGAATTTGTTTCTATTAATTCATGTTAGAAACTTTTATGTTGGTCTTATGATTTCAAGGGTTACTTATAATAATTCTATTCATAAAATCTGTATCACCTGAGAATGTGGTGGCAAAGTTAAATATGAGATTATACAGAGAAAAATATATATCCTAAAACATGACTTGGTATACCTGTGTTCTTACTTGAGATTTACTTTAATGACATATTTTTTTACTCAGCGCAGTATATGATAATATATTTAGAAAGAAGAGAAAATATTATCTTCTAAGCTTATACAGCTGTTAGAAAAATATCTGAAAAAGAAAATTGTACAATTGTACAAAACTTTGATTCTAAATAGAAAGACATTTCTATATGTTTCATTATATATATATATTTTTTTCCATTGGCCCTGTTAATTATGCTTGCAAATATAATGTGCAATCACTTATATTAAGGGATTAGTGCTATGAATATTTTATTTTTCTTTTCTCTTATTTTTCTCATGATAATTCAATATAAAAATCTTAGTTTTTAACAGAATCTTATTTCTCTTACTCCCACAGTTTCAACTTTAGATGAAAAGAAGATGGGTTTTAAATTATTAAGACCTGAGATGTTTTCAAGGAGTAACACCTTTCAAAAAAGGCTACATTTCATACAGGGAACATGAAAATGGAGATAAATGGTTAAAGAGAATATTGGGGTCAAGCAGCTGAGTACAGAAGATTGCACTGTTCCAACGCACATGAACCCACAAAGCGACTCTGAAGGTGTCGCATGTGTTCTGGGTGGTAAAAGAAGACAGTCTTTGGTTCAGCAACTGGTCAATGGCAGGAATAGGAACAGGTAGGATGCAACAGAACAGAGAAAATTATTGATGTAAGTTCTAGAAGCTTAGGAAATGAATAGGAAAGAAGTACAATGTAGCACATGCTGCTACAACAGAAAACTTATTGAAGCTTTAAAAAATATGTAATAAAATAGGTAGTAAAGTAATAACTTGTTGCCTTTTGCAATGGTTCCAATTCAACATCCTAGATGAAATTTAACTTTATATATCTTTGGGATGATAGTTTTCTAAAATACTAAGCAAATTTTCAGTGATCTCATTTATATTTAATTGCTGCTTATTGGCAGAAATATTTTCTAATACAAATGGGAATTATTGAAGATAGTGCACAGGATGACGGAATTTTCATCTGACTGTTACTATCTCATCCAAACAGAAAAAGATTCAATGATATATAGATTGTTAAACTCCTTATGGATTACAAAAAATGAAGCTGAACATCTAATTTTAGGCTATTAATACTTAAAAACTGACTTCCATTTTTAACAATTTTAGTCAACTCACAAACTGAAATAAAAGTTATAGAAACAAGTTGAGAATTAAAAGATTATATGCTTTAATTATCAATCTGATAAGGGCTGATCCATATTCCTCTAATGTAATTCTGATTGTTAAAGAAAATTACCAGTGAGTTCCATGACGGTATATGAAATTTGATGATCTATGAATAAATTTGATCTGCACGCACGAGTTCCCTATTTTAACCTTATTTTATTAAGTGATCAGATAACTATTTGAGTACCTAAAGTATATACACTTAAGAGTAATTCAAGTAGAATGTGATGAGCCTTGTTTTGTAAAAGTCTTTGTATCTTTTTTTTTTTTTTTAGGTTTTTTGAGACAGGGTCTCACTTTGTAGTCCAGGCTGGCCCTGAGCTCAGCCTCCAACTCACATCACAGCAATCCTCCTGCCTCTGCCTCCTGAGTGCTGGGATTACAGGTGTGAGCCACCACGCCCGGCACTGTGGTATGTGGTACTGATTGCTGCTGGGCATGAGTCTCCATGCCCAGTATTGTTATGTGGTTACCGGGGATCGAACCCGGGTCCTTACACTTGCAAGACAAGTGCTGGAACCACTGAGCTAAGTCCCCAGCCCAAGTCTTTGTATCTTTTAAGGGAACATTAATACTAAAATAATATTATAGAACAGAACATCATGTTACATAATTAAAATCTTGAGTTCCATCTCTAGAATAGCTCACTTTCTACTATTTATAGCCAGGGACGAAATTACTAACCTGAATATAATATGAGACAGACTCTTTCTAAAATACCTCCTTAATCACAATGGGTCCACTGACTGACACAGATATCAGCATATATTTATACTTACTATGGCAAAAAATATCTTTTGATATAACTCTTAATGACAGCACATAGATTCTATTAATTTCATCTGCATAAATTAATTTTCTGTCTTAGAAAGGCACTAATTTAAAATACAAATTTAGGCAGCATAACAAAACATAAAATTCGGCATGAATCTAATGAAATATTAAACAAAAAGCACTTGTGGTTCTGTGAACACTGATTTGCGTTCATTGTCTTTGGCAATTAATGTCCTCGTGAAGTTGAGAGAATTCTTTAGTCTCCAAGGATTTTAATAGTAAAATGAGAATAACAGTAGCCTTTTTGATGTTGGCTATTTTCTCACTTAATAGTCACAAATATACAGGACGTTTAAAATGCTCTGCATTGTGTTTGGCACTTGGCAAGCACTCAACAATTATTAACTGAATTAGCACTAATGTATAAAAGTGATTTCAATGTTTTCTAATTTATCTGTATACCACAATACCATTCAATAAATAGGAGAAATACAAATTTAAAAATGCTGAATATTATTACATTACATTCACTGATAGATTCTGAGGTCTTCATTACAGAAGGATACTAGGAGCAGAGTCCATTAAACTCCCATACTTAGCAGAGTGCTTAATAGGTTACAGATGAAATGCAAATGTATATTTGAATGAATGCATCATAATCACTCTGAGCTTTTTACTTTATGCAAGATATAGAACATTAAAACCATTCATAAATAAATGTGACATATGTATACCAGTAATTTTTCTCATAGAAGAAAATAAGAAATCATTGCTCTGATATTCCTAATTTTTAAACTTATCATTCCACAAACATATTTAACAGTACATTATATACTTCAAAAAGTTACAAATCAAAGATGCAGGACCACTAAATGAAATTTCATGGAGTTCTGTAGCATAGCATGATATTAAATTCCTAAATTATTGTTTTCATGCTCCCTACTAGTGATAACCATTTTACGATAAATTGTTTAGATAAAGTGCCATAAAGGATGATAATCTCATTTTTAAAATGTCCTACAACAAACTGCTCTTCTTGATATTAGAGATTTTATTTAAATTCAATATGATTCCATGGTGTGTGTGGGGGGGAGGGGTAATCGAGTGGCCTGTGAGGAAGCAACTCCAATTGGGTCTTCCATTTGGGAGATATCTAACCTTTTTTGAGTCCTTAACATATTCTTGTTATTAATCCTCTGCCAAGGACTAGCTGTCATTATTTTTCCTGTTCTGTAGGCTATCTGATTTATTCTGATGGTTGTTGCATTTGATGTGCAGAAGCCTTTGTATTTGATAGGATACAATTTGTTGATTTTTATGTTATTTCTTGTGCAATAGAGGTTTTTTGTTCAGAAAGTCTTTTCCTATATCTATTTCTTTAAGAGAAAAATAGGCAACGGAAATGAATAGACATTTCTCAGGAAACATAGTACAAATGGTCAATAAATACATGAAAATGTTCACAAAAAAGTAGAAATTCCATTCAAACCAACTTTTCTTCTTCTTGGTTTCTTACTAAAAGAGATACAGACATCCTATTACAGTTATACCTGCAAATCATATTAATAGCAGCACAGGTCCTAATATTTGAGTTATGGAAACAAGCTGGTATGTCCATGAACAGATGAATGGATGAAAGTAGTGCTGTATTTAGAGTTTGTCATAAGAATAAATTTGATTTTTGGGAGGAAAACAGATGCACATTGGTAACACAATGTAAGTACAGTAAATCTGATGCATGAGTTTAATATCATATGGTTTATCTTGTATGAAAAAGCCATTTTTTTCCTAACCATAAGTTATCAGTTTTGAAACACAGAAGAAAACAATAACAGAACTTTTTTTTTCATTTGCCCATTGATTCAAGTGAAATATCACACCATGTTTAAAATTTCTTTATTTTAATTTGTCTTTTTAAAAACAATTTTGTTTCATTGAAGAAACTTTATTCTAATGAAATCATGTTGAATTTCTAACAATTCTTAATCTTTCTGCAATTTTGTGCATATTCTTAGAAATTTTTCAGTAAAATTTTGTCTGTCACTCTAAGGGTCTTTAAGAGGACTCTAAGCTTAATAAATTCTGCAGTGCCCTGGAAACAATACCCTAAGGTGGACTACTGAAGTTTATTTGAGACTTTGGGACTTGGTATTTGCAGCAGGACAATTTATTTTAGATAACAGAATGAGTGAAATGCTCATGCAGATTAGACTAAGGACCTTTACACACCCTCAAAACAGATTAAACTAAGAACCTTTACACACTCTCATACCAGATTAAACTAAGAACTTTTACACACCCTCATATCAGATTAAACTAAGAACCTTCACACACTCTCAAAACAGATTAAACTAAGAACCTTTACACATCCTCAAAACCAGATTAAACTAAGAACCTTTACACACCCTCATGCCAGATTAAACTAAGAACGTTTACACATCCTCAAAACAGATTAAACTAAGAACCTTTACCCACCCTCACAACAGATTAAACTAAGAACTTATACACACCCTCATACCAGATTAAACTAAGAACCTTTACACACCTTTAGAACAGATTAAACTAAGAACCTTTACACACCTTCATACCAGATTAAACTAAGAACCTTTACACACCCTCATGCCAGATTAAACTAAGAACCTTTACACACCCTCAACACCAGATTAAACTAAGAACTTTTACATACCCTCATGCCAGATTAAACTAAGAACCTCTACACACCTTCACCAGATTAAACTAAGAACATTGTCAGCGCACCCCGCCCACCAATTTTTTTCACTTTTATTCTTTTTCTGTACACGTGAATGAAGCTAGTCGGCTCATAGGTGGTACTTAAGAAATGTATAAAAGAAGACTGTTAAATAACCGTGGCGCTCATTCGGTATTGACTGATAAGCCCTTCCAAGTCCCATGTCCCTGTCTTTATTTCTCATTCTAGGCCCTCAGTTCGGTCACCCCATTGCTCTACCCAGCAGGCTCCGGCACTAAACCAACAACTTGACTGGTTTTTGAGACCCCTACAAGACTAACAAAGAACTTTGAAGCATGTATCTGAGTTGGCGATGGACATGTGATTTGGGTACTCTATCTAGTCTATGTCTCTTCCCACTGTTTTTTTTTTTTTTCCCTGCTTCTCTGGTATGAGCTGAACAGTTTTGTTGTCATGGGCCTACACTATGATGCTCTTTCCTTTGAGGAAGTAAGCTTCACAGTCTTCTAAAACCATGGTCCAATTCAACTTATACTGCTGAAATGATGAGTGTCAAGTGTTTTGTCTTAGTCATGAGAAAGCTGAGTGGCATCCTACTATTATTCTACAGAAATGCCCATTGGTAACATTTGATATTCCACTTCTATTAAGTGTGCATTATGAACTATATACTGAAAGACATGATAGTTTCCTAAAGCAAAACCAAAACCAAAGAGTCAGTGATATTTAGTATACTTTCAGAATTATACCCAATATATTAAGGCTAAAATTTAAATCCCAAGATCTGTCTATCTATAATGATAATGTTGGTGATTTCATATTTTTGAAAAAAAGTCTATTTTCCAGTTGATTGATACAAGATATTGTAGAATAATTATGGAATTTACATACAAACAAACAATTTTCATGACAATCCTGATTTCTTATCTTTTCATTCTTATCATGCTCAATTTCTTCTTTGACAAAATAGGTACAACAGACAATTTTCGGTACTTCTTCCCAAGTGAAAAATGGAATATTTTTGCAAACAACTAGCCTGTGTTTTGGCATGTGAAAGATGCTCAGTGTTTGTTAGATAACTTATCTGAAAGATATGCTAGATTAAATAATACAGAGGCCTAATAATAGAGCATTTTTAAATTGTCATTTCTCCCCTTTTGCTCTGTCACTGGCAAGTAAAATTAAGCCAAATATCTTGCCACATAATTATGTTGGCTTCTCATGCTAACATTAAATGTTCTATATTGTTACATCGGTAATACACCAAGACATAGAACATGAAAATGAATTACATTGCACTATTTGCATTATATGCCAGAATATCACAATGAAATTTGTTTTTATTAAACAAACAAAAAAATCGACCAATGAGCAATGACCTCTAGATACAGCTATGCATTTTCCCCACAATTTCCAGAACCACTGACACACAGAAATTAAGCAGCTCACAGAAATTTGCTAGTTCTTCATTGTACTGGATTGGGACATGTGACTGTTCAGTAGATAATGTAAAATTTGAACAACTTTAGCAATCCATTTTAGAGAAACTAAAAACATGTCACATTTAAAGCAACTAAAACAATTTAATCAGAATAAACTCATTGCTCTTACATGTGTCTTTTCAGTTCAGGCACAAGAACAGTAGAATATATCTTTGATGCCCAAGGGGGGGGGGAAAGAATGAAAAGAACAATGCCAAAAAAGAAAAGCTTACAACAGACAAGCAATCAAGGAAGATTGAAAACACAGAAGGCACAGAATTCTAACAGAAAACCCAAACTAGGATGGACTGTATATTCAATATATGGCTTAGGAGACAGCTGTACCACCATACAGGCCAGTTTCTCTCTCCTTTTCCATGTAACTGGGTAGCTTAGGCTCTGGTCTAATGAATGTCAATATCTTTTCAGCAATCAATGTTTTTTCAGCCTGACTATATCACAATATTGCTTTACAAACTCCTTTAGAGGGACATTGACTATTTCATATACATTGCCTGAGGTACTGCATGAGCCAAATTTGTAGGCCCTTTAATGTTCTTTACCTAACTTTCCAAAGGAAATAATATTTTTACACTTTCAAAGACGTACTCTGATATTCTCACATAAAATCAGATAAATTTTCAGTCAAAAATTAAATAACTTAAAGCAGCATGTATTGCATTAAAATAGCTTTGAAATGAAGTAGGTGAGTGTTTAATGGTTCAGCACTAACAAAGCAACACAAATCCATGCTATCACATTATTTAGGGACAAATGTACTCTACATTTTGACATCAATCTTAAATCAGTTAATCAGCAGAATGCTTTTATACAAGTCTCACAGAACATGAATCTTGTCCAAAAGAAACATAATTCAATTTTACTACTGGCTTCAATATCCCAGGAATTGCACCATTCTTTGGTGTAGGCTATAGGATTCTATTTCTCTGCTGGATTTACTTGTAGTATCTCTTATACCCAAAAGGGTAATGAGTGGTTACAGGGCACTGTGTTCCTTCTCCCAAGTACTTCCAGAAGCACAGCCAGCATTTATTTTTCACGATGGACATAGTTTCATCCTGTTACAGGAAGTATACATAGCTGTGGTTGCTGTTGTGATCACTGCTATTGACAGCAATTTTTCTTCTTAATAGAGAGGTAGGTCTGTCTCTTTTTCAGTGTTTTTCTACTTGGCATGTTGCCCAGAATGAAACACTTTATTTTGCCAGCTGTTCTTGACCTCCAAAGTGTCTCTGATTCCAGTCATGTATCCAGTCTCTTGACTTTCTCTAGGCTCTTTTCTCGTAGGAATTGAACTAAACTCAAATATTGTCTTTACTATTTGTATTGGGCTCTTCCTGAGAAAGCCCCACAATTCTCTTTCTCAAAGAACTTCTGTGGGTGTCTTAAAAACCCCTTTATCCTAGCTGTCTGAAATTCTACACATGCTTCATGTACCCACTAAATTAGTCACTAATTCAATGTTAAGTTTAATATTCCAGAAGATTTAAAGTGAATAGTATATATCCCTTCCTATTAGGCCTATACATTACTATGGAAAAATCACAGGGATCCCAAAATATAAAGCGTCAAAGTTATACTTAGAGATAAGTATGAGATGGAAAGATGCAAAAGCTATACTTTCAGGAATCATTTCTATAGTTGGAGATGTAAAGATGCATATGAAATGACCTGCTTGAACACAGTGCTTAGACAGTTATGACAAAGAAGAATTTTCTGCCCAAGGTGTGATCTAGAAAACAGTAATGAGATCACAGGGAAAGAGGAGTACGGGCAAAAGCACATGAGGCATACGTGACATTCTCAATGTTAATTCTTCATCGGGAGCGAGGCAAGGACCTTGACATTGAGAATTTAATTTGCTATATTAAAAAGCTTCATCTAATTTCTATGGGGAAAGAGTATGCATCAGAGAGTTTTAAAACAAGAAAATTCCATGATCTGATTTATAAAAATTACCTTAATAGAGGTATATAACAATGAAAGTGGATAACATATCAAGCAGTGCTACCAGCATAGACAAGATTGTATCTTTACATTATATGAACCTCATTTTTGGTTGTATATACAAATATGAAATGGCTGAATAGTAACAGCAAATCTGTGAATTCAAAAGAAGATACTAGAGGAAGCCTCATGATATTAGATTTAGTAACAATTTTCTGGATATGACATTACACACAGGCAAAAAGAAAAAGATGGATTATATTTATATTAAAAATGTTGTCTATCAGAGGATACTATCATGAGTGAAAACATCTTATAGGATAGGAAACATTATTTACAAATTCCACATACAGATTCATTTCCAACGTATAAACCATTAAAACCTGATGTGAAATGTGGGCAGGACATGAAAAAATGCTTCTCCTCAGAAAATATACACCGTGCATGGACAAATAAATATAGAGAAAAAGTGTTCAAAATTCATTGTCACCATATAAAAATAAGAACAACAACATGACACCACCTCACGCCCATTAAAGAGCTTCTCTGTCAAAAAAATAATAGGAGTTGGTAAGACTGTGCATTGTTAGTGGGAATTTTACTTCTATAACGAAAACCTGTAGTTTCTCAACTAACAAAAAATAAGAAAAAAAAAAATCCATGGTTTGTAAATAAAGGGACATCAGTCATCTCACAAATGGAAGGAAATTCTAACATATGCTAAAAGACATGTGAACTTCAAAGGCCAGCAATAAAAGACAGATATTGTGTGATGTCACATAAGTGAAGTACCCAGAGCAGCTGGATTCATAAACAGAAGATGAAATGATGGTGCTCAGGGGTTGCTAGTGGGTGAGAATAGGGAATCATCCATACACGAGGTTTTTTGTGCAAAACTAAATGTTCTGAAGATAAATTGTGGTATTAGTAGAAGAATGTGACCTATGTGACCTACATTTAATACTACTGACTTCTACATCAGAAACACTTGCAAGGAGCCAGGTGAAGTTGTACACACATGGGACCCCAGGATCCTGAGAAACTGACAGAATAGACCAGTCTGAGCAACTTAGATCTTAGCTCAAATTAAAAAAAAAAAAAAAAGTTTTGAGATGTAATTCAGAGTAAAAGGTTTAATCCCTCCCGAGAGGAAAAAAAGCTAAAATGATAAATTTTGTTGCTTATATTCTATGCCAATTACAAAAAAAATGAATCCCTTACTTTTGAACAATGTTAAGGATAAAAGAGTGAGTCAAGAAACACGGAGAGATGTAACCACACAGTGGGAAAGACAAGGGAACACAGAAGGTAGGAGCAATCTTTTCCACTGAAAGTGAAGGGCTTCCCATTTTTTAAAATAATCTACAAGTAACAAAAAAGTAAGGAAACAAATTTTATGTATATGGGGGGGTGGTAGGGTGGGTAGGGCTATGGGAAAAAATGAGAGTTAAGTTGTGTCTTATACTGGTACAAATCCCCATTATGGAGTGCAATCATGATGTGTATATTTAATGTACCAATAAAGATTAAAAAAATAAGAATGACATAAAAATCAGTCAAAGTTTTAGAATTGATTCAAGGATGTTTTTCATACCAGTGAGAAATATGGGGCTGATTTCATTTTTTCTGCATGAATTGAGCAACTTTCCAGAGGTATTTATTAAAAGGTCTGTCCCTTCTCCAATGTACAACTTGTAAAGCGTGGTGAATGTCAGATGACTGGAGATGCACAAGCTGATTTCTATTTCTATTTCTTTTCCAGTTACTTATGGGCTATATTCACTACTACGGGTGTGTAGTTTATCTCAAAATAAGTGCTATAATGTTCTTGCTTTGCTATTTTTTGATTAAGATTAATTTGGCTATTTGAGGTTTCTTTAATTCTATATAAACTTTATTTTCTCTTTTTCTTCTGTGGGGAGGGTTAATGGACTCTTCACTGGATGATTAGTTTGGACAGTAAATATTAGAGATGCTTCTAATCCATGAACACTGGATATCTTTCCATTTTATGAATTCTCTGAAATTACCTTCATTGATATTCTATAATTTTCTATAAGAATACCTTTTACTTTGGGGCTAAATTTGCTGTTAAGGTATTTCTATAGATTTTTTTCTATATTTCTGTTTCAGATAGTTTACAAAATTAGGATATAGCTATGCTGTTTATTTCAACACAAGAGGAGTGAAAAACCTGAATGTAAGATCTGACATTATGAAAAGGAAACATGAAGGAAATGGTTCTGGACATAGGAATGAGCAAGGGTGTTTTTTGTTTTATTTTTGTTCCTTTTGGGCAATATTCCTACAACACAGGAAACAAAATCAAAATCGGCAATGTTTATCATCTGTAATGATCAGGGCAACACACACACACACATAAAAAGAAACACAATGAGACATGACTTCAGAAGGAATGGTTATCATGAAAAAGTAAAACATAGCAAGTACTGGTGGGAACGTGAAGAACAGAGCCCACCTACACAGT